>JAKOGI010002324.1:0-92500 GCA_029747015.1 Carnegiea gigantea
TATATATATATGTACATATATGTATGTATGTATGTATATATATACATTGGTATATACAGATGTGTGTGTGTGCGTGTGTGTGTGAGTATATATTTATATGTGTGTCTATGTATTATGCTTGTATGTATGTATGCATGCATGTATATGTATATGTATATATGGTCACACTCCTGCGCGCGCGCTCACGCACACTGTAACAGCCCACGACCACCCGCCATCGAGGTATTGTCCGCTTTGGGCAGGCGGGACGCTACCACCATCCCTGCCCTCACGGTTTTGTCCTCAAAGGGTGCCTCGATGGGTTGAGGTTTCCCCATGCTTATATGGCGTGGTTCATTCTCCTCAACTCCCGATGTGGGATACCTTCATCCACCCCCCTCTCAGGAGCCCAGCGTCCTCGCTGGCACATCGGGTCGGGTCCATGACTCTGATACCACTGTAACAGCCCACGACCACCCGCCATCGAGGTATTGTCCGCTTTGAGCAGGCGGGACGCTACCACCATCCCTGCAATACATAAAGGTACTAAATAACACCAACAACTCTACGGCTACACGTCGGAGTCCACAATACCTCGATGGCGGGTGGTCGTGGGCTGTTACACACACACCCACATGCACATTTATATATGTACATGTATGTATATGTCATTGCGCTGATCAAATACTAAAAAGCAAAAACCTAAGCGTCATTACATTATGAACATAACTCTTTGGTTTGTAGTGCGAATGGGATCGTTGGAAGATTCTAATCCTACATGGTGTTGCTTAGATGAGAGGCTGGAAGGGCGGTGACTCACACTGATCTCTTATTTTTAGGACAATGTCTCGACTCCGGGCGATTAGGATCCGCGAGACGGCTTTCGCCTTGCTGTTGGGGAACATGTGACATTTAGGTTAGACGCAAGATTGCTACTGGAAGGACTCCTAACATTCCATTTCCCCATTCAAACCTTAGATCACATTTAATTATCACATTGGTGCAGGTGACAAAAGGCATTTTTCTACAAAAAGAACGCATAATATCTCATACGGTTAGAAAGAATATTAACATACTACAATTTTATCTGGTTCTATTTGGGATTGTTTGGAAAGGATTGAACCAAGTACATAGCTTGTTGGGAAATCTCACCAAAAGGATCAATTGCTTCGTAACCAAAGGAGTGGAAGCCTCATTAAAGGTCTAGAATGGATTCGAGTATATTGATTATCCAACAAATAAAAAAATTAGCACAAGATATTCCAATACATGTATAATCAAAAGAAATCCCATTTAGGACTGCTCATCAGTCCAAATCCGAACCAAATCGAATCGGATCGACCAATTAATGGAAAGGGAGCAGACCGAGGACCAGACCAAGCAAAAGTCAATCTAGACCAAGATTGGACTAGAAATACAGGGATCGAACCCGGGGTGACTTAGTTGGACTAATGAAAACTAATATGAAAAAATGGCTTCAAACGTGCTTCAAGAGATGAAAGATGAAATCTGAAAAATTGGCTAATAAAAACTTATTGAAGTTGTAATCCGACAAATTCCAAATTTGAAAACCCACAAATTCTAAAACATGATGATTCATGTAATCCTTAAATATAATTTTCACAAACTTAAAAAAATTGAAAAAAGGAAGAAGAGAAAGACAGGTGCAAAAAGTTCACGGAGAGTATGTGAAATTAAATAATCCATGAGCCCAAAGTCAAACGAATCATATTCCTTTAAATTGATGGAAACATTCAAAATATTATCATCTCATGTCATTATCATTCCCATTGTCAATTATTTCATGAGCTGAACTACTTGGGGAAGGAGGACTTTCCCACTTGAACAAACCAAGATATGAGTTTAGAGTTGAGACGAGAAAGTTTCCAGAGGACCACTGGTGAATAGATTTTCATAATTTTCATATAATTCATATCACATATGTAGCGGAGTGAGAATAAAGCATACAAAATGCCCAAAGGGAGATACTAGAAGAGTGGAAGGAGAGCGCTTGGGCAAGCTGTGAACTTAAACAAGCAAAATGCACCACAATTTGGATGAAAACCTTGACTTTGAATTTTTTTTTTAAAAGGTCGGTCCCAGTTACCGAATAAGTCAAACCTTAGACTAAGGATCGGACCAAATTTAATCAGTCTGGTTTGGTCCAAGTTAGACTTCAGTTCAGTCTGATTCTGGATCGAATAATAAAAAGGCTTAATCTTATTTCACCTTGCGTTATCATGTTTTATCGTATTCTTTTCCTAACTTTTTCTCTGTTATCAATAGTAACACCCTCAAATATTTTATTTAATTCATATTAACCAACAACTCATTGTTCCATTCCTAGGGTGCTATGCCATATGCTTTTAAATTCATAAGGCAACTAGAATAGGCTATGACCAGAAATGTGGGTACATGTTAGAAATTTATCAAGTGACGTAAACCATATTTAAACAATAGTTCAAAGTACATTTAAATCCCTTGACAACTTCAATCAAAATAGAAAATAAATTGACAAACTAGATGGGCATCCCGACTCTTGATCCTTCTAATGCATCTACTCATTAATTGTAAATAAGAAAATAATAAAAATGAAAATAGAAATTCTCAGTTGAAAGCACTTAACAAATCTTTAAAAATATCCATTAGCCAATCATTTTTCTTTGAAATAATAGAAAAAAATGACAAGCGATAAAAAATCCAGTTAGCCCAAACCACCAACAATAGCTCCCTTCTAGACAATAGTCAATTTGCGCGTGAGTGATAGCGAAGGTGCACACCCAATAGACAGGAAATAGGCTATAGGCAATAAGCAATAGAGCAATACGTGCTTCCTTTGTCTCGTGAAAGTACTTAGAAAAACAATAACATGCAAAAACACTTTAGGAAATTATTGGCGATGATGGTTGACATGCTTTATATCTTTTCTTTGCTGGTGATTAATTATACTCCTAGCTTCTAGAGTTAGAAATCCTTTCTTCTCAAAAGAAGGGTGAAAAAAGGAGAGAGTCATGCTTTAATGCTTTGCTAAAGCAAGAATGGGGGTATTTGTAGAAGTAAGGCTGCAAACTTGGCAATTATGACAAATGAAAAACCACCATGGGTGTCAATCAATCATAAGAGTAACGAAGGTGATTAACCCATTTATATGGGTTTGGGCCTTTTGCTTACTCACAACGAATATCGACAAAGGCCTTAACCTTGACCATTAACCCTTGCATTTGTACTAAGCATGCTGATGGTAACAATCCTGGATGAAAAGATGACAACTTTGCACAAAAATAGGGCTACACGCTCTAATGCTGTATGGTATTTGTCATGGGTCACCAATGTTTCCATATGGCCTAGTTCCTCTCTTATTTTTTTTCTCTTTCTTCCTGCCTTTGACACATGGCTTGTGCCTTATGATATAACCTGGTTGTGTTGGTTTCGCATAAGCACAACCCAGTCCTGCGCATCCCTGAGCCCAAATCTGAAATCCCAACTTCTAATATAAAGACTGAAATTCCCTAATATCATTTGATTTTATTATTCTCATTTCGAAGGCATATGAAAATTTAGGATGTTACAAGAAGGAGGAACAAATTTAGTCATGATCGGTAAGGAGCGGTCATAGCTAGTCGTATGTGATAGGGAGTAGTATGCAGTATGTTAAATGTCTAGGCCCTTAATTGATTGGAAAAGGAGACGACAACAACCCTACAATACTTTTTCTTCTTTGTAGAAGAAAAAAGAGTTAGGCACATCTAATGATTCATTATTCATTATTGCAGAGAAGAAGTCAATAACCTCTACAAATAATGGTGTTCAAAGAAGTGCACTAACATCTCTAGTTATGATGTAGGGCAGGGTACCTTAGAGGGGTCCCTTAATCTAAATTATGTTCAAAGTAATGTCCATGCCAGGGAAGAACAAGGTAATCAAGCACAAGCCATAGAAATCCAAACTTTGTTCTCCTTTTCTAGTCCAGAACTAAGCATGGTTTTGGATAATATCTTTCTTGGTAATTCTAAGCGTATTATGGACGACTCCTACTTTGTTGGACTCCCTATAGTGTCTAATTTTGCATGGAGCACTCAATTCTAGCCTAGATCCAAGGCATTTTGCTCATTTGGCCAAAACAGTCAGCTTGCATAGAACTATTCTAGTTTTCCCCATTTTTTGACGTTTAGGTTGGGTCACCACCTAAAACCTAATTTAGGGGTAGTCTTTTTATTTGGATGTTATCCAACATCTAAAGTATCAATCCACGCAGAGAAATCAAGGTCATGTCAAGTTTTTCATGGTGGTTCAACTACGTTTAGTTGACCCTTGCAGTTTTGGCTCATTCTTGATCGTTTTGGATTCTGGTTGATTCTCTTATCATAACCTAATTTAGGACCGCTTTTTCTTTTTGAGGTGCTAGTGAAGATCCTAAGATACCTAACTATGTATAAAAATTAAGTCTAAATCAAATGTGAGTTGAAGAACCAACTTGATCACGTTTAGTGCTTAACCGAGTTAATTAGGCTGTAAACAGATTGTTTTGACTTTGCAATGAGTTTTCCTCATATGGAGGGCTTGGTTACCAACATACTTCCTCCCTTGGCTCCTTGAATGACTAGGAACATCATCATGGAAGGTTTGCAGCTTTGGAAGATAAGTTGGCCACCAAACAAAGAGAGACTAGAGCAAGTTGCATTCTGATTGGATAGTCGAAAAGCAACTGGCAGTAGCTATATCTCTCTCCTCCATGTGCAAGTGGACCTCTTAGTATTAATTAAACATGTTCAAGCTTGAATTTAGTTTAATTTCTCATGTGTTAAGTAGACTTACTTTTATATCTAGTTTAGTTACGCTTGCTCAATGCACTTGATTAGCCTGAACTTGTTTAGAGGTTTTATAACCAGGAACGAACCTCTCCATTTGGCAACAAGGCTTGGATAAAGCATAAAAGTCCTCCCTGTGCTATTTGTGCGACATACTTGGATAAATGTAAAACAAAGTTTCGTGTTGGCTCAAAACACTCTCTAAATCTCACTCAATCAATCTGAGTTAGGTTGCTTAATGAGTGATTTTCTTTAATCTAAACTTGGTGGCTGAGTCTTTAGAGTTTCGATGGTGAATTCCTCCTTAGCTTGAGTGGTGACATTTTTCGTTATCCCTTGCATATCTCTTGTTTCTGTCCGAGATTCCATTGTTATTCCTTGAATCAATCTATAGAACCAGATCGCATAGATGCCTTGCTTAAGTTTCACCAAACTCGTGCATCAAGTTATCTTAAAGAACTTGATTCTGCTTATCAATAAAGGCCCTAAATTATATAGTAGAGGTAATAACATAATCGACAGTACAAATAATTGAATTCAGTCCATTGTATTTGATGTATATTAAATCTCCTGTTATAATATATGATTAAAGAAAAATTTTTTGAAATACCAAGACTATTAGTGATGACTAGAACAACATCAACATGATCACATTTAGTAACAAGTAGCCTGCATGATCAAGGAAATTAAAGGTGATGGTAGTTTGATGATAATTCCAATCATCCAATCAACACCGAGTTTACAGACACTATTAGGCAATATAATTTCATCCGTAATCCTAGTTTTGATAATTTGAAATATGACCCAGCCCAATATTTTGACCATTCTCCATCGCTCCGTTCAATTATCAGTGTTAATAAAAATAAGAATGTATTCTCCCGACGCCCCTCTCTCAACCCCCAAGGCTTTTATGGTCAAAACAGCTAACTGTCCGCTGGGAAGTGTACTCTTGGGCCCTTGCTCTTCTGCTAGCTACTCCCTCCAAAATTGCCGTTTTAGGGTTTGTCGCCTTCGTTCTCTCTCCTCAAAAGCTCTTAGGACCTAAGATTAAACACCAGTTGCTTGCTAAATCTGCTCCGCCCATGTTTGCATGTGATTTGCTTCTTGGTGAGCCTAACATACAAAGCTTCATACCTTCGTTCCTCGCAAATTCAAAGCTGTCTGAACCAATTGGATTTGAAGTTTGAGCTCCAATTTTTGCTAGGAGTTCGAAATTACGTGAGAAGGAGCAACCAAAAAAAAAAAGGTTGCTAATTACAGCTTTTAGTGTGATATTCTGAGTGATGCGAGCATAATGGCCCTGAAACTATCGGCGGCCAAAGCTGCCGAGGTTGCAGTCGCGTCAATTGGGAAAGGATACGATATTTCTGTTGATCTTAGGCTTAAATACTGCAAAGGGGATTCAGATGATTCGCATTTAATTGAAATTGATGAGGATCAGTGTCAGGAGATTGTTCTGCCTGGAGGGGTTAGTGTTCCAAATGTGCCCAAGTCTATCAAATGCGATAAAGGTGAAAGAACCAGGTTTAGGTCCGATGTCCTCTCGTTTCAACAGGTATAGCTGTTATGTTTGACTGTTATTTACTGTTTGTGTTTTCTTGCTTGAATGGGTTCTTTTCGTGGTTAGTGGGTGCTTGCTTTTTCGTTTAATGCTTAAGATTGATAGTTGATCAATTGCGTTTGACAAGTTGCTTGTTACTTGCATTTGACAAGTTGCTTGTTACTTGCATTGTTGCCGGTGAAGAGAAATTGCTGATGCACAAATTTAATTGGTATGTAAGGAGGTTTTTGAACTTGGGAGTACCTAGTATTGTGCTGATGTAACTATACTCGTGTCTGGTCATTTGTTGTTTTTGCTTAGCATAGGGCAGTGATTTTCTCCCAGCTCAACTGAAGTTGCAAATCTGATCTCATAGTACCTGGAGAAATAGGGTTTAGTCTCTGAATTATTAAGTAGCTGACTAGCTGTGTTCGGGTAGACTGAACATTGGTTAATGCTAGTATATTTGGACTTGCAGCAAGAACGGTTAATGGTTTGTGGTTGATACTGGTGCAGAGAGCGAAACGAGAAAAATGATATACCATATATAGGTTGGATAGAGGGAAACAGAGTTGTGTTTTTCATGAATTCATACTTATTTCTCTCTCTTTCCCATCACCTCAACTTTTCCGAACTGTATCTGATATGGCTGTTGCTGGAGCTTATTAGTCAGGAAGAGAATTGGATTGAAATTAGTGTGCAGCAGGGGGACCATACTGTCAACAATTGAGCCTGAGGATGCAGTTATGCTGAAATGTAACCGAGAGCTTCTACGCGCTTCAATGCCTTGTTTTCTTTGAAACTAAGGGCCGGAGAATAATATCTAATGTTCTCTTTGAGATTATTTATATTGTGGATAACGCTCTCTCTGTGTGATACTTAGAATCCTCAAGATTGTGTCTAAGGAGCTCAACTACTTGGTGATACGATGAGTTGGTTGATGAATGAGTTCAAATTATGCTGAATTAATCCATGCCAAGCGTTTTTCTCTGTATTGGAATAGGTACAAAGATTCCCCCCCCCCCCCCAAAAAAAAATTGAAGGGGGTGTTTGTAAATCAACCATCTTACAAAGGATACTAATAGATACACAATAGGCTAATAATGAAATTGAGGGGGACTCTTTCTAACAAGATCGAATATCCATTAATCCATTATCCCAAAAATACAAAGCTAGGATGAATCATAGGAACAGAGGACCAGAGAGGAGAAAGTAAAGAAAACATGCTATTATGCTAGCAAAGGATGCGTAATAACAATACGCAAAGCAAATGTTTCATGACTTGAACTGCCTTCTGACAAACATCTGGAAAGTCATTCAGCTTGTGACGATTTTCTATTTCTCACAGGAACATAAAGAATGACATCAGCTTGTGTTTAACTTTCCCGTCAGAAGAAGTCATCACAAGTCAAAACATTGCTTATGATAGTCTATATGTTTAGTGACACCCTATGGGATGCGCCAGCAATTAAAGGTGAACACTTGTGGATATCTAACTAAGAAAGAAGCACCAACTGATTAATAAATTCTAAATATGCACTGTATGTATAGCATTATTCAAGAAGCTGCCTCTTTCGCAAATTTAAATGTTGAATGTTTTACCTCGTCCTTCCCAATCAAAGAAGGATGCTGTTGCACGAGCTCATCTCAGTTGCATGGAAAGACGAACAATTGCTTTCTAATGTAGAACTTGATGGTAAACTTCCAATCGGAGGAGTGAGCTATGCTAGCTAGAAGGAGTAATAAGGCAATCAACTCCCAAACGGGCAATAGATACTATACCAGAATAGAGACGAAACATAGGATCCAGGATTTTGCTATTATCATCAAAGATTCAGAAATGGAAGCACGAGTGTCCATCGCAATAGTGAAAAGAGAATACAAAATGTCTCTTAGGGGAGCACTATTCTGCTGACTATCCCATGAATAATACATGGAAGAACCATCTCCAACCCCATAAGAAATATAAATATTTGGTTATCCTTAGATGATGTACCTTTGGAGGCACACACTTTAGTTAGTATTTTACCCGTCAAACATCCAATCAAAGCTGTGTCCTGTCTACTAACTATTTTTTCAACTGTCCACCTTGCTCATTCAGGGCATTTTTGTTGTTTTTGGTTATAGAAGGTGATAACTGATAATAATATGTCTCATTAAATTGTTCTCTGTCTCTCTGGATGTGATATAGTTAACTGGTTGATGAGTTTCAAATCTGGGGCCATTTGAATAGCTTCTCAACTATTAAATTGGGCTAAATTGTTCTCTATCAAAATTTTAAATGAGATGTGATCTAAAGGCCATCCCCCTTCCCGGCCCTCCCTCCCTGTTCACACACACATGCTTCTTTCTTTCCTAATGCTCATGGAAATTTGTTGTGCATAATTGCTGAATTTCTTGTCTTAGATTTTAAATTTCTTATGCTTTGGTTTTCTCATGTGCCAATGTCGGAACAATTTAACCAAGAGATATCATTAACTGGTAAAATACCTTCTGGCCTCTTCAATGCTATGTTCGAATTTTCTGGATGTTGGCAAAAAGATGCAGCAAACACGAAAACATTGGCTTTCGATGGTGTGTTCATAACCCTATATACAGTTGCTTTAGAAAAAACATCAGTTGGTGTTGCGAGACCATGTGAAACAAGCTGTCCCCTCATCATGAGAGCCTGCTGCATTGGCAAGGTGAATTATGAAGTTGTTCCCTTCATCCTTTCTTTTCTTAAGCATGCCAGAAAAAGAGAGTTTTAGCACCACTGCATAAACAATATGATATATCTTCCATGAGCTGTATTCTTGAGAGAAAAGGAGCATGTATTTAAATTTCAAACATGTGAAATGCTTTTAAGTTGTAACTCATGAGAGTGACATGTTTTTGGATTCTTTTTATGATGTCCTTGATGTTTTGGACAGTCTTTTAGTTTTTTTTGTATGGCATACTCCAATTTATTGCAACTGTCCGCATTTTGTTTTGCTATCTTTTAACCAACTATCCTCATTAGTTATTAGATCCTATCTCCCCAATTGTGTTCAGTTATCCGACTGTGCTGATATACTGTGGATTGAATTCTTCACTAACCTTTTTTGTTCACTAAATCCACATGCATTGAGAATCCAAAAGGAAGGTCACTTGGGATGAAAGAGGTATATTTATTTGGTTGCACTCTCACTGTCTTACCCTTTGACAAGTGATTTAAATTTGTTGGTGTTAGCATTGACATGGTTGGAGACGTATTTTCTAAATATCAGCAATTTGTATCATGCTTGTCTAACATTTATTTAACAACCTCTGGTGCTGCCTTTTTCTTTTCTATTGTGCATTTTTCTAGCTGGTTATAATCAGTGTCTTCGTTAACAGTTTTGGTTTCCTATAATCGTAGAGCATGAGATACCCAAGTGTATCTTGAATTTGTTAGCATTAGAAGTCCATCAGCATTCCCCAGCTCAGTCTGAAATTTCTGCATCACTGTGGCATGCTGGTTGAGTTCACAAATGGCATGCATTTGGGACACTATTTAAGAGTCAAAGATGTTAAACATTGTACCAATTCTTGCCTGTCATGATTGATGGTATGTTGAACTTGGACTTCTAAAAGCAAGTTTGGTACTTGCTTCTGATTAATGGAAGTTCTAGGGAACATGGATCATGGATTTGTCAGTTTGTGTGTACCTTCAAAAGGTTGCCTTCCTTGCTTGTTTGCTGTACTGTTAATTGTATATGAGCAAAGATTTTACGAGCAAAGGTTATGAAGGCTGATGTTGGACGGTCTTACATCAATTCATACAGATAAGGGTTACAGAGTTATGAAAACTTCACAGAAATGATCAAAATCTCTCAATTGAGCTTCTCAAATATCAAGCCTTAATTTTCCCCCATTAAACAAGGGGGGTTTCTATATGTCCACTTTCTGGATGTATGGAAAAGTTTAGAGAATCTTCTTAGCTTGCATTATAGTGGGCTAAAGAAGAATGCTCCTCCACTTCCTTATATGTAGTAGCAGGCAGTCATTGGTTTCCTGTTTGATAGCTATTTATAATATATTACTTTTTCCTTGTTTTTTTAAAAAGAAAAAAAATCAATGGTTTCCAATGTTGGGTTTAGCGGAACCAACCTCTCTCCAACTTTAATTTAGGGGTAAGGCTGCCATATCTAATCCCCTCCACCTCGTCTAGGCAGGACTATTGGGTTATTTGATTTGATTTAATTTGACAAAAGGGTTTTATGTAGTGACTACTAACTACTAGGAAACTAAATACAGTTGAATAACTTGGTTTGAATGAACAAAAAACTATAAAAGAGGATGAACTTAGAAAAACTGATGGAACCAGAAAAGGCGAATGTTTCTTATTTAAAAGCCACAGGTGAATGTTTCTAATTAAAAGCCCTAGATTTTTGAACTTCTATTTTCTTAGAATAAATACCTCTGAAGTATTTATTTTGCGGACATTGCATTGCTCCTATGCCTTTGTACTCACCTACATCATTCTTCCTCACATGCAAAGAAGCCGGCCTTTCATTATGAAATGCAAAAGAGCTGGAGATATGGATTATAAAATCGATTTAACTTCCTTGCAATTGTTTCCAAATTCAAGCCTTAATGTCCTTTTTCACCATTATGAACTATTTGAATACATGACGAAGATTTTTTTCCTTGAAAAATTGCTTACGGATAAAATTTCAAGATGCCTCTAACTTCTTGGTCAAATCATTTTCGACCCCATCTAGTTATATTATTGATTGCGTGCCACAATCCGTGATGGATGTGGGGAAAGTTGTTTTCAATAGTCTTTGAATCTTCATTAACATGTACTGGGTTCTCTTGGCAAGCGTGCACGGAGTCCTGACTGCACTTTGTGTTGACTGCTTGACTCCCATCAGGAAAAGGGATTTGCCACATCATATAACGTGCAGTCATCCAATGTCTTATAGTTCTCTGCTTGTAGACCATTAGCCCCCCTGCAAAAGCTTCATCTTCATTATCTGGAATGAATGTCTTGTGCACTTCATACACACATAATTGAGAACCAACAACTTGATGATTCATACGATCAGAGGGGAAGGGGATATCATTTGAAGACATTGTTGTCTGATACTTGGTGGTCCATTGTTGCTTGAACATCCTCTTTGGTGGATTTCTCTTCAAAAGCTTCTCCTTATCATTGCCCAACGTTGGCGGTTCCTCGTCTAAATAACATATTGATGGGTTTCTGGAAGATTTTGGAGATGGAACCTACTAATCTTTGGTGGAAAGTCGCCTAGATATCAGAGGGATTCTAGGCAGTTCAGAATGTATGTTATATCTAGGAATGTAGAGCCTACATCCTCATGTGAACTCAATAGCAAAATAAGGGTCTAACTCATGGAAAGCTTCATAAATCTAATGCCCTTGAAATTTGTGGAACATTTTTATTTCATTTTTGATAATAGATATTTCTTTTGATTAATAGAAATTTACTTGAGCTTGAAAATCACTGCTTCACTGGTGGTCCAAAGCCATATTCTGTAATCTCTATGTACCATAATGGGAAGACACTTCTTTGTTATATCTGATAATGTAAATGGGACGATGCTTGTCACAGCAGACCATTGACAGGTGTACTGTAGTCATTAAAACTGGCATACTTGCTGAGGTGCAAGTCCAGAAGAAACTGAACTGGAAGCCACTCCTATGAACAACATTCAATAACAAATCTGAATCACGGCAGTGGAGAGCAGACCTGGACAACAGCAACATCTCCTAATGATACTCTCTCTCTCTTCCCCCCCCCTCTCTCTCTCTCTGACACAAGCTAAAGCAATTAGTGGATTTTTATTTATTTATTTATTCTTCTGTGGAGATCTCGAATCGAAGAAAACCAAAAGACAATAGCAGCAGTTAGTATCAAAGAAGCTCTGGTAGCAAATTTGGTGTAGAACGTCTTTAGAGCAATTCCTACGAAGAAACCACAAAACAGTTGAATAACAAGAGGAAGGGAATGAGCACTGAAAAACTAGAAAAAGGGATTGGGCTTTTAAAAAAGAAAAAGCGTGGACCAGGAAAAGGGGAATGTTATTGAGATTTCTGAAGTTTTTATTTTTCTTAGAGTAAATATTGCCAAAGTACTTATTTTGGGGACATTGCATTCTTCTCCTCTTTCTTCTTTTCCTGCATCAAAGGCTTTCTTATTCTTTTTTATTACATTTGGCAATGATGCATTAAAATGAATTCGAATGTTTCTTGACAATTTTGTTACTAGCATGTCCATGCTTCCGTTCTTTTTTTGTGGGGGGGGGGGGGGTTCTTAGCTAATTTTTTTTTTCCCCCCTGTCTACATTATTCTACATGGTGTAGTCACTAAATTAGGAAACAAGCGTGAAGGTGAAGTTGTAGTAGTGGGGGGAACATAATTTCTATGGATTGAACTATGCACTTTTGTGGCATTGGAAAATATAAAGAGAAGTTCTAGGTTTGAGTCTGTCTCATGGTGCATTGGAGTTTCCTGCATGGGCACTTTTGCTTGGATCCAAAGTCCCTATCTAAATTCCAAGTAGGCTATTTGTCTCTCTGCTCATTTCTAACTCAGCATGGCATTCTCCCTCCCTGTTCAATCATAACGTAATTGAGAACAGTATTAAAGACTGTGCTTAGGTGTGTCCATGTTCATGGAGGTTTGAGGCTTAAACTTCATTACGTTGAAGTTTGAGGCGATGCAATTTCCTGAGGAGGCGCGTGCCTTATTCCGCCTCATTGATATCTTTAGGAAGAGAGGGAAAGATGAGGTAGTGAACCATCAAAGGTTCAACTTTCTTTCAAATTGATGCTTCGCTAAGCCAACTGCTGCAATCTCCGGCTAATGCACTCAAACAATTACAGGAATTCTGCAACTTAAACCCACCTTAGTTCTTTAATTGCATCGCATGAATGGCAGCCAATAGATGATCTTTGATTTAAGCCCAAGATAATAATGATTGTTTATCAGCAAAAAGAACAATAAAAAGTAGGAAGTCTCAACTAGTGCTTTTTTTTTTTGGGGAGGTTTGCTTGTGCTTCTTGCGTTGTGCTAGAGCACCTGGGCTTTCAGGACCCTTCTGAAACTTAGATCAAGAAGTATGGGTATGGCTTGCATTACCACTTACTCACCTAGCATTTGCCAGCATAATCTGTGTCAATGTAGTGATTTTGGAGGTGCCCTGGAAGCTTGCAAAGGAGAGATCATGGACATAGAAGGCAGGGAAGAGGAGGGATGAGAATTTTGGGCGATCACGGCCTATAGAGTAGTGAAGACAGAGATATGGAGGTTGACGCCTGCTGCTTTTTTTGGGGGGGTGGGGGAATGGAACTATCATAGAGAGATGTTTGTCAAATATGTTACAATTATGGAATTGCTCGTGCAAACAGAGCTTAATTTTTGTTGCCCAAAATACACGAGGCATGCCCTAGTCTTGATCGATGGTGGCAGTGGGTTTAGGTAGGGCCATTATATGTATTCTTGATATTGGACTACTCAATTGAGGAACTTAAATTATCAAAAGCTTCTCCATCCTCCATGTACTGCCATTTCTAATTTAAGGGTATTGTCATATCATTGTTTTTGCCAGTGAACTATCTATTGTGAGCTTGTTTCTGCCATTGATGGACTGACTTTACTGGTTTATTTGGTCATGGCATCAAGGTCACCAACCTGAACAAAGCCAGATGACTTGTTTGGCCTTCAGTCATCATTGCTCATGTTTATCTTCAGATGTGATTGTTGACTTGCTGTCTGCTGGAGTGCTGGTCATTGGTTATTGCCTTTATGAATGTCATTCTGAGTTGCTTCTTTTTCCTGCATGATTAGGCCCACAACTCCATGATCCACTGTTATTAGCTTTTCGACTCAGCTATTTCTTGGTATGTTCCCAGGTTCATTGAAAAATTTGGAACCCACATTATTGTGGGTATAAAGATGGGAGGAAAGGATGTCATTTATGTGAAGCAACAACATTCATCAACACTTCAACCAGCTGATGTACAAAAAAGATTGAAGGAGATGGCTGACAAGAGGTTTCTTGATGCAAATGGGCAGTATCAGATGAGCACTGACCATACTTATCAGAATGATAAGGTGCCTCCCCTTTTTTCTTATCATTGGAAGATTTAAATAGTGATGTCCCATGGCCCCCCCCCCCCCGCTGCCCCAAAAAAAGAGAAGGAAAAAGTTTGCTCTGTTAAGTTATGGAGTAGATATCTATGGAAATGGTGCAGATACAAACGTTTTTGCCACTTATATTATCATCATATGCTTGTGCAGTTTTCGGACAATAGTGATATTTTAAGCTTGAGTTATAGTAGCTTATGCCAATATGCCTCATGAAACTGTCATTTACTTCTTGTGGAGTGAAGTAGTATGCAGTCAAAAAGGTTTTCAATCTAGGGCACAATGGAAATAGCTTTCGTATAATTATTACATGTTAGGATACGGTTGCACGTCAGAGCTTGTTTGTCCCCCGCCCCCACCCTGAATAGTCTAGATTCTGGGATTTGGATATTATTATCTTATCCCTCCATTAATCCTTTGTTATTTTTCTTAGAATATGTTTTAATATGAAAAAAAAGGAACCACTTTTGCAAAAGCTATTTATGGGTTGCTTAGATTTGAATCCTCCTAGGGCTGCTTATTCTAAATCTCCGTAGATGCTATTGAGTTGGGATCACAATGTGGGAGTTTGTGGTGAAACTGATACGAAAGCCCGAAGCCCATCCCCTTGCGCCATGCAAGGGGTCAAGTCCGGCTCATTTTTTAAGCCCACAGAAGCCCACACTTTTCGGCGCTTTAGACTGAGGCTCAAAACGACCCAAGCCTGCGCTTTATAGAAAAAGATCATGGGAGAGAGAAAAGGAAACACACACCATCTTAGTTTGAAAAAGCCCCGTGTGAGGCGCGCAGTGTGAGGCTACCACAGTGGAGGTGATGAGGTGCGCCTCAAGGATGCAAAGCTATATTTTCCCCCTTTTTCTTCTTTTTCTTAGCCTTGCCTTTACCTTCTTTCTTCTTTTCTTTCATTGTGAGCTAAAAGATGAGTTATACTTGTATGGCAAGTGTGTGCATTGGGGAACTACAATGATAAGATAACATATCTTAAGGTTATTTGCGGTGTTAGTAGTTATATCGATGTCTAACCACATTTTTAATGCATTTTTCTAACTTGTTTCTCTAAAATCTGCTTAGCGAAATGTGAACAACTTTTAAAAATTTTTGCATAGAAGTGCACCTTGCATCCATGATGAGTGCACCTTCACCTCATGCCTTGTGGCTTTACGCTTTGGGACCCTTTGCGCCTTAGTGCGCCTTGTGCCTTTTAAAACTAAGCACACCATGGAAAAACAAAATACCTTTAGATTGGCACTTACCTTTGGTGTTTTATTCAATTTTGGATAGAAATTCTTACCTAATTGCATGCAATTTAGAAACCCTAATTTTTGGATGGAGGGTTCAGCTTTAGTTCAAGCCTTGTATAGTGTTCTAATAAAGACAAAAGTTGATTAATCATCTTCCATACTTTTCGAGCGGCCGATCTATGTCAGTCTCTCCCCCTCTCCCCCTTTCTCTGGATGGGAAATATGGTGTTGCCAATAATATGGAAAGAAGGATTAAAGAATACACTTTCTTTCTGTTCTAATATGCTGTCAAATATTGTTTTCGTCCTCTTTTTTTTCCCCCCTTTCCCCTCTCCTTCCTAAATGTCTTCAGAATTGATGGACCCAATATAAGATACTTAGCATGGCCTGAGGTGATGTCTAATCACTTGTTTAATGCTATCATTTAACTTATTTGTCAAATGATTTGGAAGTAACTTTTAAACATTTTTGAGTAAAAGTGCGCCTCTTGTGCAAAAAGTCCGCGCCTTCGTCTCGAAGCCTACCCCCGGGACCTCAGGACCCTTTGCGCTTTTATGCGCTTTGAGCTTTTTCAATCTTGGCATTGTTGGCCACAAATCTGAATCTCGTGGTACTGGGAGCTAGATTAAGAGTGTTTGGACTTTGAGCTAGCTGGCATCATATGAAGCGTACTTTCATATTATTTGATGGATATGATGATTTTTATTCATATTTTCACTCACTATTCTCTTGTAATTTTTGTTCATGCCGCAATGCACTAATCAATGGAAACTTTATTGCAGATGCTTCTTGTTTTGTATGACTTCTAATATGTGGGGATAATATGTTGCTAGAAGTTACAAAATACAATTGTTGGTTGAGTCACAAAATAGAATTGACATGTGTCTAGTGGGTCAGATTAGGGTTTTGAGAGTTGAACTGCATTCTGCTTGTATGAGTCTTCAATTGCCCTCTGAACCTTCCCATAGGACAATTAAAATTAAGCACTTTTAAGGAGAAAAAAAAGAACACATGCCATCTATTGGGGAGCAAACAAGATAAGCATGGCTTTGTGCTTCCCCCTCCTCTACCCGAAAAAAAGTCCTAATGGTTGGGCCAATTATCTTTGCTTTCAATACCCTTCTGTCACGTGACTTCTCTGCCACTGTTTGCTCATGTACTTGGTGCATGTTAAATTCCTGTTCAATTGATTAGGATTTAGGAATGGCTGTGCAGTTCCGCCCAGTCTCTAAAAATCCATTATGACTACAGAGTGTCCTATTATCGTACATGTGTGCATATTTCCATGACAAATGAAATGACAATGTTGGAACTTGGAGGGTTGCTTCCTTAGAACCTTCATATCTTGCCATTGCCCTTCGGCTAAATCATCGTGTGCTTTGTCATGTCCTACATTTGTGACATTTTGCTGAGCTTCGTGCTAATAGTTTATACTATGGAATTAGTGGAGGCTCAGGGGTAGCTAATGAGCCATTGGTTGCTGTGCCCCTAATGTGCCAGCAGCTCTACTTCATTTATTGTCAAAGTGCCTGCGTTGGATGTTTGATACCGGTGTGGACACTTCGAACATCCTCGGGGATAAGAACACACAAAATTTTCAGGAAGTGGCTGGGTTGGACGTGTGGGCACATATTTATGTTGAATTTTCAATATTTGTGTTGAGCACATATTTTCAAAATTTGTGTATGAGCAGCGTAGATTGCATCTCTTCCGACGGGCATGCCATGAAGTTAACATGCACTAGTATTTAGTGTATTTTTATTTCTGAAAAGTTGTGCTGCTTTTGTGATATTGTTAATGTCTTTTCTGCAGTGCTGAATCACCACATGAATGTGAGTCCATCTTTCGCTTTTCCCCCCCCTCTTTTAAAATTTTTGTGATGGTGTTCCTATTTATTTTTCTGTGGAGTGTTTTGGCAGTTGTTTCAGTTGGGGATTGGGGGTGGAGAGTGGAGGGAGGGAGGTTGGGATTGCTTAATGAGATTATGTTCTCAAAATCTAGATCTTCTCTAAAAATCCAAAAGCATGCATCCTTTTTCCTGTATCCATTTTTATCTGATTAGTTGCCCTTTCTATGCAGTTTGATGCCCGAGGGCAGCAGCTGAGATTTGCAGACATGAGTCCTTCTTGTTCATATTCACACAAGGAGGTATTCCAATATTATTATGTAATTTATGTTTCCTCGTATTTGGGCTGGAAGTTTCATGGTTGATCATCTTGATGAATTAGCTAAAAAGTTTCATGGATGATGTATATTACTTTATTGCAGGATATTTTTAGCATTTGTAAGAGGAGAGGTGGGAGTGATAACTGGAGTCTTCCTCATCATCAGTGGTTACAAACTGTACAGTTTGAGCCAGATGTAATTTCAATGTCCTTTATTCCAATCACGTCTCTGTTGAATGGTGTCCCTGGGAGTGGGTTCTTAAGCCATGCAATAAATCTCTATTTGCGCTGTAAGTCTATATGGATGGTAGCCTTGTCTGTTCTTGACTCTTCATTAGTTCTTGCCTTCTTGGTTGCTGTGGTAGTTGGAACGTAGAGAGGAAAATTCCCTGTTCTTCATTAATGGATTGTAATATCTAGGGCGCATTTTCAGTGCCATCTAAAAGGAAGGCATTAATGCTGTTACTCAGGTTGATATGATATCCTTTAATCAAGAAATAGCTGCAAAGTGACCTAGAAAGCGGAAGAGCATGATGTTATTTTGTGAGTGCCCTTTTTGTACACGGTCAACATCTCCTTGGTGCCTCATGAATACAATATTTTTATTGCTAAACAAGCATGTTGCCTTTTTACCTTTTTTCTAATATTTAATTATGCATCTCAAGGTAATATTTGTATTGGAGTATGAGACAGACTATGAAGTCTGGTGTTATTTATATTTATTGAAACATAATGTTGTCTTAATTTTTTCATTTTGCCTCTTGCCAATTTGGTCCACTGATGGACCTTTGCATTGTTCTCTATTGACTGCTATTTATATCCTAGTTGCTACCAGAAATGTGATCCTATTTATATCCTAGGTCTACAAGCCTAAATCTAGGCGGCTAGACACCTTAATCAAGGGCCGTGCCCTTGGTAAGTTACAGATGAGTCAAATTGCTAATTCTTGTGTGATGTCCTTGATTTTGTTTGGGCTTAATAGATCCAAATCCATATCTGTACCCCAGAGTCTTGCATAAAGGGTGGCCCGGGGGGGGGGGAATGTAGCACCATACATCTGTAGCTTTTTTGAAAGACCTTAGATTCAAAGATCTTTTGACTTTCTACGACTCAGCAGCAACATAATAAGGCCCTGTTCTTTTCGTTGGGAAATTGCAGGTGTGGGATGGGTGGGGGTGGAACAGGAGGGGAAGGAGTGGGTGGGAGTGGGTAGGAGCAGTATATTTTTTTTTTTTTAGTGTGGGAAAGGAGGGAAGGAGTGGGGAAGAAGTGGGAAGGAAGGAGAGTTGTGAGTTGAGGTAAGTTACGTATTTTGTTTTTTTAATTGTGATAATAATTATCGATGATAAAAATTTTTTTTAGACTGAAAAAAATATTTTTCTGTGTTGATTCAGGTACAAAATATTGTTTCGTGGGCGTTGGTACCCCAAAATAAATTGTAATTTTCGTTATGTGTAAAACAAATTGCGGATGTATTTTTTCATATATTAACCAAATACGAACAACAAAAAAAATACATATGTTCAGGCCTTGTTCTTTTCGTTGGTAAATCCAAATTTACCCACCTCAACCAACTTAAACCCACTTCATGAACTTCAACAAAAAATAACTTTAATCCACTTCAACCAATTTTAACCCATTTTTCACTATTTTAACCAACTTTTACCCATCATATATATAAAAAAAAATCAACCCACTTTAACTAACTTTAACTCTCTTCAACCTATTTCAATCAAGTTCAACCAAAAAAAAAAAAAAACCCACTGCAATAAAAAATACCCATTTCAATCTACTTTAATCCACTTCTACCAATTTCAATCAATTTCACCCATTTATCAACCCATATTTCTCAACAAAAAGAACATACTTTTAGTACATGGAAAACAATCATCTGTAATTTGTGTGAAGAACTTCTAATATTTTGTTACTAGCACACACGGAAAAAATTATCTACTCAAAATATACGTACAATACATCTGCACTTCTTGTCACGAATTACAAACAACGGTAACAAAATTTACACATTCTTTCATTATGCCGGAAAGAAACATTTGCAAAATTGGCCCCAAACTACGGTGAACGAAAAATAAATTTGTTACACATACAGTAACAACCACCCATGCTTTGGTGATCTATAACAAATATTTCGTAACCAATGTAAAAAAAAAAAAAAGCATCTCTTCCATATACAGAATCAAACCCAAAATATCTACAAGTCACAAAAAACTAACATTTGCTTAACAAAGTAGGAAAAAAATTATTTCTTCAATATATATAACAAAAATTACATCATCTATAATTTCTGGCACAACTAATAAATATTTTCATAACATCCGAAAAATAAATAAAACTTTTTGTAATTGTTATCAGCCTATTCGTACACACAATTATATAAATTATAAAAGTTTTCAAAATATAGAAAATAATAGTTATATGTAGGAGTGAGAAGGAGTTGGTGAAAGTGGGTGTGAGTGGGAATGAGTGGTATTTTTCTTAAAGTGTGGGAAGATGTGGCAAAGGAGGGGGGAAGGAGTGGGTGGGAGTGGAAATGAGTGGGTTGGGTCTATTAAACTACGAAAAGAGTAGTGCCTAAGTAGAGAATAGTTTTGTGAGACATTTTGCTACAGTTCACGATAATCCTACCCAGAAAGATTGTCTCAAAGTGATTCTTTCTGCTGTTCGGAGTGCAGATGTGTGTGTTCTTAAGTCTTCCCCAGTTCCTCTATTGTGATCATATAAGTTTATCTCGCACCTTTTCACTGGTGGATTTGGATGCTGTCTTCTTACAACCATGGCGAGACCAATAAGTACATAGGGGAAAAGATGTGATGATGCAAATAAAGTTTTTAGATTAGGGTCCAAGGAAAGTATCTCTTTTTTATTTCTTTCTATTTTTCTGTTACCTCCCGGTCAACAGTTTGGCCTCTGAACGTTATTTGTCCTTCCATTCAAATTTGTGCTGAAAATTAACAACTCTAGTGGACACATGGGGCTTGCTAGTACTAAATTGATTCCTGACATTAGAGGTGGTGTTGAAGTTCATGTCAAATGAAAAGTGTCTTTTCTTGTTGGTTTCATGTTCACAGATAAGCCACCAACAGGAGAACTCCATCAGTTTTTGGAGTTTCAGCTGCCAAGACAATGGGCACCTGTGTTCAGTGAACTTCCTTTGGGTCCTCAACGCAGGCAACAGAACTATCCTTCTCTGCAGTTCAGCTTCATGGGTCCGAAGCTCTATGTCAATACGACTCCGGTATTTTCCTTGGCTGTTTAGCTTTCCTTGCTCAGTTTTTGTTTATCAACCGGAAAGAGGGTTAAGATGACAAGTTGTCAAGTGAGATGAAACTTACAGTCTGTTTTGTAGCAAAGATGACTTGGTGGCCCCCCCCCCCCCAAAACAAAAAAAAAAGAGGTGAAAAAAACCTCTTCCCTGTCAAACCTTCCAGGGTGTCCACATAGATGGGGCCCTAGATTTGTGATCTTACCCTTTAAGTGCCACTAGGGACATTTGGAAGGAGGCCCCAAAAAAGAGGGGGGAAAAACTCTTCCCTGTCAAGCCTTTAACCAGGGTGTCCACATCATTGATGGGGCCCTAGATTTGTGATCTTACCATTTAAGAAAAATGTTCATAAGCAGATTATTTTGCTTTCTTGATGTTCGCATCTTCTGACTTTTTTAATAAGAAGAGACTATTGTTGACTTATTGCTATTATTGACTTCTTGGGTCAGATAGTCTAGCTCTTATCAAAATTATCACTTGGAGCAAGCTGTATCGTTTCAAAACTTGAATCTTTTCATTAAGCTAGCTTTCTTTGCTACGTTGAAGCAAGTGCTGGCCCTTGCAGCATCGGAATGCCCACTCACCCCTTTCCTCGTTCCTATTCTTATTCATAGCTCGACAAATCTTGTCTCTCTTCCTTAATGTTTTGCTGCTCCATTTATTTCCATTATTTGGTTTGTGGCATTCTGAAGTTTTCGCAAATTAATGTGTAGTGATTCTTTTACCTATCTGGTGAGAGAGAGAGAGAGAGAGAGAGAGAGAGAGAGAGAGAGAACACGACCTTCTAAGGCGGACGCTGACGTGGGTGTCTCAGGGCTGACTTGGGTCATCGGAGGTCCACCTGGGGTTCGCTGAACCTTGGGTCTCCGGGAGCCGCCGTCGACTTTGCTCACTGACGACTTGTTTTCTTCCTCAGTTGTCCTTCTCGTTTTCTCTTCAGATCTAGATTATTCTTAGGGTTACTTACTTGGTTGAGGCTAGTGTTACGGGTGCCGGCCTTCTCTGTCACCGCCAGTGATGTCTCAATTGGCAATCTTGTCGCCGCTGACCTTGCGCGGCGCAGCAGGATGGTTTTTTCCCAAATTTGCCCATCTCCTTTTGGTTTCTACCCTTCTGAAGCCTCCACTGAAGTGGCCGGCACTTTCTGTTGCGGCCGGTGGGGTCCTCGTCGGAGTCACTGTCGACGGCGACTTTTCTGGTCACCGGCAACAGAAAGTTGCCGGAGCTCTAGTTTCCGGATTTTTCCTACTTAGAAGAGGTGTCTGAAGTGCTTTAGGACCAGGTTTGTATGTTTTATTACTCCTTGCGACTGCTGCCCTGTGATTCTACTCAGATAATGGTCTATGTCTTTTAGCTAGCTTGCTGAGGCTCATTAGTATGAGAGGAGGCTGTAAGAGGTTTGTGGCAATCGAAAGCAAATCCTTTGATTTAGATATTGTTGGGAATGCAGAGGATGTCTTGAAAATTTCTGAGAATGGGAGGGGGAGGAGGATCTCACTGCTACTACCAGAGAATGTTGCCTTATGGCTATTGAAGGCTTGGGGCAGATTTCATAAGTCTAAATCCCCCAATTAGTGCAATCAAATACGTCAAGGCTCAAATGTTTTTCTTTTAGAATCTAAGGGAAATAGAACGGGAAAATTTCTGCAATTATATGTAATAAACAAGGGTAAGAGAACTTTTGTTATTTTCACAGCAGGCTGGAATGAGAAAGGTTGGGCAAAAATATATGATGCTCTTACTGAGATTGTTAATCTCGCTTTCTTGGGCACATCTGGAGCACTGAGGAGGTCCCTACACCAAGTGACACTGGCATATGGTGTTGTGCCTCCACCTTTGCCTCTTTCGCCTCCGGATTGTTGCCCAAAATGTGGTTTTACTGGGGAACTAGAATGTTTCCTTCGTTCGGTCCCACACATTGATGTAACTAAGTTTTCGAGGAAGGTGAATGAAGCCGTTCAAGAACTTCCGTTTTCCAAGCTTATGCAAATGGACAGAGGAAAGCAAAGGGTTGTTACAGAGCTTGGTTTGAGAGCATTTAGTTCGGTGAGCACTCAAGTTTACTTCCGACGCAACAGTATCAGGAATACAAGGAATAGGGTGTGTGAGAGCAAGGGGTCTAGTAGTGAAGGCAGGGTCTCTGTCTGATGCTTTGTTTGTGCGCGAGACAGATTCTCCTTTGTCAGATGAGGCTAAATCTTTTGATCCGGCTCTGTTCGAAGCTAAAATTTGTGGCCAGGCTTTTAGCAATACTAGTGGTTATTTGGCAAGGGATGTTGTAGTCTCTTACCAAGTCCACAGGGGTTCTGTGGTTTCGGATATTCATCCTTTATCAGATCCTTTGAATCTTTCTAACGAGTTGCCTCCATCGCCTTCTGTGAGCTTGCCTTGGTTTTTTGAGGAGAAGGACCAAACCCCCTCTTCAATGGTGAATGCCCCGTCTGCTTTTTCTCTATGTGTAATCAGTCAACACTTTTAGTGCATAATTGGGGGTTGGATTTATGTGGTGGTGTTTCTTGTGATTTACCTTGGGAAGTGGTTCGTGACGCAATTGCAATGAGTATCAGCTCTCGCATTAATGCTCTTGATTCTAGGCTGTGACACAACTCTAAGAGCTAGCTGGGCATGAGTGGCCGTTGGTACCAATGAGCAGTTGCTCAGGAGTTTATGATTCGGTTGAGCCGCTCGCCGTTGATTACTCTTGTTTTAACGGCCATAGCAATTCCTATTCGGTGGAAGATGTTTGGGATGGAGAGAAGGTTAATTTTGATAATGTTTCCAAGTGGGTGGCCTCCAAACTTAAAAACATTACCGCCTGTATTAGGGCAGCCTTCTCTGGTTATGAGCATGAGGTGATTAATCTTCTATCGAGAATCGAGAGGAGCAATGTTACGCCTAAGCCAAATGTGCAGAGAACACCGCCATCTACTAGGAAGCAAAGGGAGCTTCGGAGACTTGAGTTTGGAGTTAATTATGATAGATTGTGTACTTCCACTAGTGGGTTGATGGTGTCTTATGTTTAGGTTTATATCTTGGAACGTGAGGGGTATTAATGATCGTGACAAGAGGGTTTTGCTTAAGAATTTCTTGAGGGACTAGAATTGTGATCTCATTTGTCTTCAAGAGACAAAACTTGAGGATGTTGAGCTTTCTAATATTCATAGCATTTGGGGAAACCAACATGTTGGGTTCGCTGTTCTCAAGGTGATAGTTTAGCAGGAGGGATTTTAGCATTGTGCAATGAAAATTCATTCCAATTGAGTTCCTCATATTGTGATGATTTTTCAATCACGTGCCTTTTGCAATTGATTTATGGCAGCTTCTCTTGGGTCTTCACTGGTGTTTATGGTTCGCATGCTAGAGTTGACAAGCTGAGGATGTGGGACGAACTTAGTTGTATTCGAGATGGTTGGTCTTGCCCTTGGTGCATTGGGGGGGGATTTTACTGAAATCCTATATTCCCAAGAAAGGAGCACTCCTTCTAATGCGATAGTGGAGTTTCAAAAGTTCATCAATTACTCAGCCTTGTTGGATCTTCCCTTGAGGAGGGGAGACTTTACTTGGTCTAGGAGCGGAGATGAATCGGTATGTTCAAGGCTGGATCGCTTTCTTGTGTCGGCAGATTCGGAGGAGTTTTTTCCGGACATGATTCAACAGAGGTTGCCCAGACTTATATCGGATCGCTGTTCTATTTGTCTTGAGACAACGAGAATAGAAAGGGGTAGGACACCGTTCAAGTTTGAGATATGTGGTTGGAATTTGAGGGATTCTCGGATCTTATCAAAGAGTGGTGGGGGGAGGCTGAAGTTGACGATTTTGCTAGTTACATTGTGGCAAAAAAACTTAAGTTTGTCAAAGAGAAACTTAAAAAGTTGAACCGGGACGTGTTTGGAGACATTAAGACTTAAAAGTATAATCTTTTGGGAATTATAAATTCTCTCGACGTGAAAGAAGAGACTTCTACCCGTACTAGTGTTGAAATCCAGCAAAGAAGGGATGCAAGAGAGGATTGGGCTAAAATTATCTTGATGGAGAAACTATCTTGGAGACAAATGTCGCGGGCTTTATGGCTTAAGGTAGGTGATCGTAACACTCAATTCCTCCATAGGGTTGCTAATATGCATAGGAAGTTTAACTCTATGTCTTTCGTGGTGGTGGACGGGGTTCATTATGATGCTCTCCCAGATATGAAGTCTGGAATCTACGACTTCTACAAATCTCTTTTTTCCGAGTCGGAGCCGTGGTGACCTAAAGTTGATCGTTTGCCTTTGCCCTTGTTATGTGACTCTGATAAGACGATTATTGAGACGCCCTTCAGTGAAGAAGAAGTCACTAATGCCCTTCTTGACTGCTGTGGGGATAAGGCTCCCGGACGCGATGGGATGACTATGGCATTCCTTCAAGTAGGGGTGTTCATTGGTCCAGGACCGGACCGAACCGGCTGGACCGAGGACCGAAAATTTGCCAGACCTTGGACCGAGGACCGGACCGGTCTGGAGTCGGTCCTGGACCGGACCGGACCGGACCGACTCCAGTTTTTCAAAATCCCTCAAATCCATCAAACAATTCCATGCCACCTCTGGAAAACAAGAAACTTGCCCAATAGCTACCCCGAGTACAACTATCCAAAACGATGGTAAATCAACAGATACCCACATGAAAAAAAAAAAAAAGAAATGCAGTCTTGGCAAGAATTCAACATTCTATCGGAAAGGCATCATGAAAGCTCTTCAACAAGGGGCTTAAACAAGGCATTAAAGCAGAAACAATCATCTTCTAGCAATAGAGAGAGAGAGAGAGAGAGAGAGAGAGAGAGAGAGAGGGTACAATTGGACATTTGCATCTTGATGAGCTTGAAATCTTCAAGGGTGATCCCTCGTCTGTCAATTGGCTGAACAACATCTACCTCTTCTGGGTCCATCAATTGTTTACTACAAGAGAAGCAACCCCGTTCAAATTAAACCAGTCAGAAGAAGAGTAACGAATTGAAACTGGGAAGGAGAAACCCCTAAATTATTTACCAGTAAGAAGAGGCCCAGAAATTGGTAGCTATGGCTCCCAGTAACTTACGACACTGAATCACAAACGAAGGAAGAACGAAGATAGATCCCGGGATACGCTGCTAGAAGCCACTAACCAAATCAAATTCACAAAACCTTAGAACAAATTCACAAAATCGGAAAACCCTAGAAAAGCAAATTAAAACCCTAACTAACACAATCAACGAATCCAAGCATGAAGCTGAAGCTTACCTCCACCAACTGAACAAAGATCGAGAGAAGATAAGGATTCAGAAGCAGAAGAAGAGCAGGAGACAGCAGATGAGCGAGAGTGAGCGAGAAGAAGGCCAGAAGTAGTCTGTCCAGCAAGGCAGCAAGGAGCCAAGGAAAAAGGAGACGAGAAGGGAACCGCCTCACTCCAGCTGCCGCCGGCCTGCGAGCGCCGAGCACCGAGAACCGAGAAGGGCAGCAGAAGAGAAGGGAACGGATGAGGAGGAGTAGAACTAGAAGCACTGAAGGCTGAAGCAGACTGTCGAAGCCTCGAAAAGTTTTGGAGATTTAGCCAATTAGCCGGAAATTTTTTTAAAAAAAGAAACCCGGTCGCTCCGGCCCACGAGCCGGTCCACCCGGTCCAGGACCGGACCAGACCGAAGAACGAAAACAGGAAAGGAAAGGACCGATGACCGGACCGAAAATCCTCGGTCCGGTCCGGTCCGGTCTTCGGTCCGGTCCGGTCCGGTCCGGTCTTAGACCATTTAATGAACAGCCCAACCTTCAAGGCAATTGCGACACTATCAGTGGAGATGTGATGAGAATGTTTACTGAGTTTTTCTCTTCAGGAAGATTTGTGGCCAGCATCAATGCCACTTTTATTGGTCTTATTCCTAAGAAAGCAAATGCTAAAAGTATTAGAGATTTTCGACCAATCAGCTTGGTTGGTTGCATTTATAAGTTCCTTTCCAAGGTTTTAGCTTGAAGGTTAAGGAGTATGATTGGGAATCTTATTTCAGAGAATCAAAATGCTTTTGTTGGAGGCCGTCAAATTATTGATGCGGTGCTTATAGCAAATGAGCTTATTGATTCTAGGGTCAAGTCGGGAATGCGGGGAATCGTTGGGAATCGTTTGTAAGCTGGATATTGAGAAAGCTTACGATCATGTGAACTAGGAATTTTGGCTGTATGTCATGAAAAGAATGGGCTTTGGGGAAAAGTGGATTGGATGGATCCGCCATTGCATTTTATCTACATCCTTTGCAGTTCTTGTCAATGGTTCTCCAACAGAGTTCTTCTCGGGTTCTAGAGGTCTTTGTCAGGGAGACCCTTTATCCCCCCTTCTATTTCTGCTGGTCATGGAGGTATTTACAAGGATGATTGATGCGGCATCTACTGCGGGGCTTATATCGGGGTTTAAAGTGGGTCGCTCGAGTACGATAACTATTAGTGTCTCTCATCTTCTTTTTGCATATGACACTATAGTTTTTTGTGAAAATGATTTCGAGCAGATGGTCAACCTTCGTGGTGTACTTGGTTTCAGGTGGTTTCGGATCTCAGGGTTAATTTGGCAAAGACTCTATCCTGCCTATTGGACATGTGGACAATATTCAACTGCTTGCAGGTGTTTTAGGTTGCAATGTTGATGCCTTTCCCACTACTTACCTAGGTCTCCCTCTCGGTGCTAAGTTTAAGGAGAAAGCCATTTGGGACCCAATAGTTGAGAAGACTTTCAGGATGGAAGTCTATGTATCTTTCAAAAGGGGGGAGACTAACTCTCATCAAGAGTGTTCTCTCAAGTATCTCGACTTACTTCCTCTCGGTCTTTCCCTTACCTTCTTCAGTGGCCAACAAATTAGAAGCAATCCAAAGAATTTCCTTTGGGGTTCATTCGGAAGTGACTTCAAGTTTCATCTTATGAGATGGAACATTGTGAAGCAACCACTGTATTTAGGAGGGTTAGGTATAAGGGACTTGCGACTCTTTAATGAAGCCCTTCTCGGTAAGTGGTTGTGGAGATTTATGAATGAAAAGGGCAATTTGTGGAGAAAGGTAGTTACCATCAAATAGGGGGACGATGGATTCAGATGGTTTCTGTCTATTTCGAAGGGCCCTTATGAGTATAGCCTTTGGAGATATATCTCCAAGGTTGGGGGAGATTCTTTCCACACTGTTCTTTTGAGGTAAGAGATAGTTCTATAATCTTTTTCTGGCTTGATCGCTGGTGCGGTGGGTTCCCTAGCCTTTATGTTTTAGCAGTGGATAGAAATGCCTCTGTTGCTGATTATTGGCAGCTGGTTTCTGGTAACAATATTTGGACTCCTATTTTTGTTCGAGATGGATTCGTTGATGATGATTCCTTGGTAAGCTTCTTTAAAAAGCTTAGTGAGGCCAAACTTGGAGAATCCTCAATTGATGGAATGAGGTGGGATCTAAACACTTCGAGGTGCCTCACTGTTAGATCTTTTTATTTGAAACTTCTTGATGGGAAGTATTCACCTCGGGAGGTTTATTCTGGAAAAGGTTTCTCTTGCAAGCTCATTTGGAAGTCTTTAGCCCCCATTAAGGTTTCTTTCTTTGTGTGGGAAGCTACCCACAGGAACATACTAACGTGTGACAACTTATAAAAAAGGGGAAAAATTTTGGTGAATAGATGCTTCATGTGTAAAAGGGACACTGAATCTATGGATCACTTATTGCTTCATTGTCTGTTTGCGAGAGTACTTTGGAATCTAGCTCTCAGTTGCTTAGGCATTTCTTAGGTTGCTCCTGATTCCATTATGAGACATCTTTTGACTTGGGAAGGTTTCTTTGGTAGGAAAGTCAAGAAGAAGAAGGAGGAAGCCATGGTCCTACCTCATGTCATCTTTAATGTATTTGGAGAGAGAAACAGAAGAGTTGTTGAAAGCACAGAAATTACTCTTCAGAGTTTAAAAGAGAATTTCATAAAGACTCTCTACTTTTGGAAGAATGGGAAGCTTAGCTTTTCCTCTATTGATTTGGCCGATTGTGTGGATGGTTTATATTTAGGATGTATATAGCCTATTGTACGATGCTCACTATGTAGCTAAGCTTTTAATCTTTTATTATTAATATATTACCTTTTCCTTACCAAAAAAAAAGCTTTCATTGCTGTGTTGTGTAACTTCCTAATGTTCAAATTTCCTGGAATGAAGTTGGTTTTTTTTTGGAGGCAGCTACATCCTAGTCCAACTTGCTTTTGAATTTGGCTGCAGGTCAATGTTGGTAGGAGGCCTGTGACCGGTTTGCGGCTTTATCTTGAAGGTAGGAGAAGCAACCGCCTGGCCATTCACCTGCAGCATCTTTCATCTCTTCCAAAAGTCTTTCAGTTGAAAGATGATCCAAATGGCAATTTTCGGCAGGAGACCTATGAACGTGGTTATTATGAGAAGGTTGGATGGAAAAACTTTTCTCATGTATGTACAGCTCCAGTTCAGTCCGATAATGAATTTTCAATTGTAACTGGAGCCCAGCTGCAAGTAGGGGATTATGGCTTCAAAAGGGTCCTCTATCTGAGGCTCTGTTTTTCCACAGTTTTAGGAGCGACACTGGTCAAAGCTCCAGAATGGGATGGATCACCAGGTTTGGCCCGGAAGTCAGGACTTATATCAACATTAATCAGCCATCACTTCACGTCAGTGGCAAAACCACCACCACAGGCGGCAGATGTGAATATCAACTCTGCTGTTTATCCTGGTGGTCCTCCAGTTCCAGTTCAAGCACCCAAGCTTCTGAGATTTGTTGACACCACGGAGATGACAAGAGGGCCACAAGACAACCCGGGTTACTGGGTTGTTTCTGGAGCTCGGCTTATAGTTGAGAAGGGGAAGATCTCTCTACGGGTCAAGTATTCTTTGCTAACTCAGATATTGCCCGATGAGGATGAAGATGAGGATCAGCTGGAGGATCAGATTCAATGAGTGTTTGCGAATTTGCTATCGGAAATGGTGACAAAATCGCTCAACACTTCTCATTGCTTGTGTAGTTCTTTGGATGCAATTAACCGCAGTGAAATATAAACCATGCAGGGAGGGGAATGAAAGGCGGAGGTGTAAGGTATCGAGTGTTCATGGCAATTTGTGATGTGGCCTTCTAGTTAAAACACCCCTCCCTCATCCCTAGAAAGGGAGACACATTCAAAATTTGTGTTGTAATATAAGTTATCGGCCACATTATGGATAGGTGGTATCTTTTTGAACAGTTGATCCAGACCCTCATTTTTTGCTTGTGTGCATAGCCAGTGGAAGCCAGTACATATTAAGTCTGAAGGGTTTCTCCAGCCCAACCGAACCCCTTTTCAAGCTCAAACAGTTTCATGAGGGGTTGGGTTGATTGGGCCGAAGCTCGCTGAGGCTGGGTTGTCACTGAGTACGGGTTGTGGGCTGGTGATGCTGAAATTGATGTAAATGACTGTTTTCTTTTTTTTTCCTTTTTGGTTGTCTTGTGGGTAAATTGCTCTTGCAAGCTGCCATAATTATTGGCTCAAAACAGAACAATCAGCCCCTGGCCCCCTAATGTTTGATCAGGTGGTGCGAATGTCCAATTTTTGAAGGTTTGTCTTGTGGCATTATTTTGGATGGTAACCTTCAACCAGGACAAACAGGCCTTTATTTGATTATTCTAGTGGTTCGATGTCAAATTTGGCCTAGATTTAGATTAAGGTGATGCAGATGCAGGGCCGGTTGGTGATTAGTTGAGTTTGGTTTTAGCTGAATGCTGGCTGTGATTAGGCTGGTTTGGTTTAGCTTATGTTGAAGCTATTTCAACTAAACAAAGTTAGATAATTTAACTTCTAACAAACTTGGGCATGTTATTCGGAGTTAATGTTTTGCCCAATTCACCTCAACTAAATTTGTTTAGACTTATGGCCTGTTCTTTTCGTAGGTAAATTGGAGTGGGTAAAAGGGTGAAGTAGGTTGGAGTAGGTTGAGGTAGGAAATGGATTGAATTTTTTTATGTGATAAATTTAACTTGATTAAAATAGTGGAAGTAGATTGAAGTAGGTTGAAGTGGGTTGAGGTAGATTGAAGTAGATTGAAGTGGGTTGAGGTTGGTATTTTGAAATTGACCCACGAAATGAACATGCCGTATTTGATAGAATTTAATTAACTGTATTTATTTCTATTAAGATTTGAACTTATCTTTCAACTAAAATGTGTTAAAAAAATATAGAACATAGACATGTACATTTTAGTACAAATGAATATATGTAATTTAGCTGCACTAATTTCAATTGACCTGAATTTACCTAGCTCTTGTAAATTGTTTTTTTTTGTTTTTTGTTTTTTTTTGGTTGTAAATAAGTGTTCGTTTGCTAACAATAAATGTCATGAGAAGCCCTAAGAGAGAGATTGATTGTTCCACCACATAATTCTGTGTGGTCTCAGAAGCACTCTGAGCCAGATGACAGAGAATCGCCAGGCTCAGAGCATGGAGCAAAGCTTGGAAAGACAGCAGTGGCAACCACCAAGCCAGGGAAATTTCAAAATAAATGCGGAAGCATCTCTGTTTCATTCGGATTTCCGGGATCTAGGAGTGGTGATCCAGGACTGGGAAGCAGAGTCAATCATCTTCATCGCATCGCATCTTTTTTCCTCAAAACCCATTTATTTCTTGCAACCCAAAGAGACCGAAGAAGAGTAAATACAAGGCCTCTCTTCTCAACGTCACAGAAGTCCATGATACCCCAACACCATTCACGAAAATCAATGTTTTACCGTTGAGCGTGTCTCAAAACGAAAAGGGGATGTTAGAGGATATAGCATGGCAAACAAATACAATCTCAATGCCTTGCGGGTGGCCGTCTTTCATGCTGCGGTCGCTCGGTAGTCAGCCCAATTGCTCATTTAATTCCCGCCTGTCTAAAACCAGATTCCTTCTCTTCAAATTGATTTCGCTATGAATCAGCCCATCTGTGGGCCGCTGCTGCTCCCCCTAAAACAGCCCATTTCTTAGGCTTTGCGGTCCCCCCCCCCCCCCAAAAAAAATCAGATCCGACGTCATTTGTTTGTATAGCTGGCTCTCTGAGTCAGCTTCAGTGCTTCATGCTGTCAATAGATGGGCCTGCTGTGGACATGTCTACCATTCTTCCTTCTACAACTACATGTCTCCCATTTATTGTCCCGCATGCTCGTTGTAGGCTCTTTAGTTCCAACCATGTCATCTAGCTCACATCCTTCGCCAAAACAGTCAGGGATACGATAATTTGGCCCATTTGTCTCTGTTGCATATGGGAAAATAGTTTCATAAAATTTCACATCTTGGGACACAAAATTTTGTTTCTTTTCCCAGAAGCCTTCCATCCTTTTTGGCCTAGAGGATATCCCCCCCCCCCCCAAAAAAATACGAGGCATTGCTCTAGCGTCAAATTTATCACGTATGCGATTATGATTATGGGCATAGCACAAACAACCAAAGATTTTGATGTGATTATAATCTGGTGATTTCTCAAAGAAAACTTCATAAGGAGTTCTTGATTTGAGTAGTTTGCTAGGTGTTCTATTTGTAAGATAAATGGTAACAAGAACACAGTTACCCCAAAACTGAATACGAAGAGACAGCTACAAACTAGAGCCCGTGCTAGGTGACAATTTTTACGTTCAGCCTCTCCAATTTTGTTATGGAGTGTCTATGCATGAGGTCTCATGACCGATTCCATTATCAAGATTTTTTTTGGTTTTTTGTAAAGACCCATTTGTGAACCCTGTACCATTATTGCTACGAATTCTTTTAGTTGACATCCCAAATTGTGTTTTTACCAGAAATAGACAAAGTGATCATAAGTTTCAACTTTATTATGCAATAAGAACACCCATACATCATGCCTATAATCATTCATGATGCACAAAAAATAATGGCAACTATTCAAAGACAACATCTTGTATCTGCCTCACAAGTCGCAATGAACTAAAGAAAAAGATTTGCTTGCTCTGGATTTACTAACAACAAAAGATGTTCTTCTTTGTTTTGCTATATGACAAACATCACAACATTCACAAAAATTAACTTAAAGCCAAAAATGGTGGATAATGAAGTCAAACTATCAAACGAGGGATGCCCTAGATGTTGATGCTACAATATGGAGTCTTTGTTGTGAACATCTGTATAAATGTTTCGACACACATTAATTCTCAAATAGTAAACCGCATGCCTTAGATCACCCACTCCAGTCAATTTTTGAGGTAAGGTCCTATATGAGATAAAACTTGACACCATAAGTAACAATGCAATTAGTATTATTCGTCAATTGCCATATTGAAAAAAGATTACAAGTGAAATTTGGCATGTATAACACATGATTGAGAATGAGATTTCAACCAATATTCACAGTTCTTGCTTTTTCAACAGCACCCACTCTACCATTAGGTGTGGTTATATGAAGGGGTTGAGGTAAATTATACGAGTTCACAATGGCGGATAAATAAGATGTCATATAGTGTGAAGCACCACCATCAAGGTCCCACTGATCCGAGATAAAGTTATAAAAGCCTTGCAATTCATTTTCTCTTGCAATTCTCTTTCCTTGAACAAAGCAAAGAATCTGTCTACCAACGTGGGGGTTAAACCACCATGTTGGTGCTCGCCCTTCACTAAAGTCTGCTTTCAATCCCACGAACGAGGCTATGATGTTTTTCCTTTCTAAGAGTCGTGGCTTAGATCTTATTGAGATTGGGCAGTGGCTTTATTGAGAGGAAATTTGATCTCACCGTTCCAAATTTATCCGAATTGAGGCCCATGAGGAACTGGTGCACTTTTTCTTCTTCAAATATTCTGCTTACATCTTTTATCACTCCAAACTTGCAATCACACTTGCAGCTATGAAGTGCCTGGCAAGTCCCTAGTTCATCCCAAAGGGTTTTAGGTTTTGTAGAGTAATCTGTGACCGACAACGCCCATTGATTCACAGAGGTTATTTCACGCTTTAGTTAATGTATTTTCATTGAATTACATATAGAGTATATCTCTTCCAGATCGACCCAAATATCCAAAGCTGTGTCCGTGTAAGCCACCAAACTGTGCAGATTTTTGTCAATGATGTAACGCCAAGCTATAATAATTGAATTACACTTTTCCTAGCCATGAGCTTCTGGGGTATCATCTTTTAGTTTTTCTAGCTTTCCATTCACCAATCCCAAGTTGTTCTTGGATTTGAGAGCATTAATAACTGAGCAGGACAATTACCTTAGTTATGGTCTGTAGGCACTTAAACATTTATATGTGCTATACCAAGGGTTAAAATTAAATTATGTATTTGGGTCAACCCTTTTAATTGATTAATAAAGCCTAAACGACTTTCAAGTCGAAGCTCAAACAACTTTTAAGTCAAGGCCTCGTCGAAACTCAAGAGGCTCACATGTCAAAGCCCAAGTCAAAGACCCAAGTCAAAGCCTAAGGCAAGACCCAAGTCAAAGTCAAAGTCAAAGCAAATGATTCATAAGTTAAATCGATCCAAGATGAGGTTCGATTGAAAGCCCAAAATGAGGTCCAAGTCCATCTTTACTTTAGAAGGCGAAGGGGGGAATTTTTTTATAAATAGGCTCCTACACCCCTTTCATTTAAGGTTGAAAAATTGAAAGAAATCACCAACACTGCACTTTTTGAAGGAAGATAAGACGCACGTGCCATCCTTCCTCGAAGATCAAGTATTCATCTTGATTGGGATTACCTTTTAGGTCTCCTCTCAAAATAAAGCTCATCTAAACTCACTCAGGAGATTAAATCAGAGGATTACTTTCATTGTATTCAATAGAGATTATACCTATATACAAATCAATACAATGATTCACTTTTGTACTCAAATTCTTATCTAATTTATTTTAGGTTCGAAATTTGTGTTTACAATTTTTTGCGTGTTTAGGGGGACCTCTGTACCTCTTGTCTCTTTCTCCTAAAAACCAAGACTTTTAAGTTTCAAGAGCTTCCTCTTCAAAGAAGACATGGCCACAAAGAATGTCGCCTCTCAAGCTTCGCAGAAGAAGGGCACGGATCTCTCTCATAGATCCTACAAAATAGACATCACTTTTAGCAGGTGAACTCACACAATGGAGATAAGGAGCATGGCAAAAGCTGCTGTGCCGATCGAAGCTAGGTAAGCAGTGACACTCTCATCCAAACTCCAAGGCTTGAAGACGCAACAAAAAGTGTCCTCTTGGATGGATGAAATTCAAAACCTCCAACTTCAATCTCCAATATGTGAAGTAGAAGACTACTATAGTAGTGATTCTTCTTCGCCTGCACTGAAAGAGGCACGCTTGTCAGAAGCTAAAGCTGAGTCCTCAAAAACAGTTGTCATGCTAGCAGTGATGACAGACTCAACCAATTGGGAAGAGGAAATGGCTAACATGAAGGCCATCTTAGAAAAAACTCACCAAAGAGAGCGAAGAAAGGAAGTGCGCATCAAGTTTCAAGAGGAAAAGATTGTTAAGCTGACCAAGAAGTTAGAAAAATGATAAGCTTAATCTTTTGCAAAAGACTCAAAAAATGAAGATTCAGGAAAAATGTCCGTCCGTAATAAAGATTCTGACAATGAAAAGCAATCAAAGAAAGGTGGTATGCCTAAAAACGTCAAGCCGTCTGGGTTAAAGACTATCGAGCAAATTCAAGCCTTGATAGCAAATGTAGTTAAGGCATAACTAGGGGGAGGTTTGCGCAGAACTCACCCATACACCGAGCCTTACACTAAGAGAGTTGATGCTCTCTATACGCCTTAAGGTTATCAACCCTCTAGGTTCTAACAGTTTGATGGGAAAGGCAACCCAAAACAACATATTGCACATTTTATGGAGACATGCAATAATGCTGGGACTGATGGCGACCTTATGGTAAATCAGTTTGTCCGGATGTTGAAATGTATTGCCTTTGATTGGTATAACGACCTAGAGCCCAAGTCCGATGATATTTAAGAACAAATGAAGCAAGAGTTCCTCAACAGGTTCTACATCACTCAGTGCACTGTCAGCATGACTGAGCTGACAAACACAAACCAATGGAAAGATGGGCCAGTTCTTGACTGCATCAATCATTGGCACACACTTAGCCTTGAATGCAAACATCAACTATCTGTGGCTTCTTCCATTGAAATGTTTGCTCAAGGAATGAATTGGGACTTGCTATACATCCTACAAATGAGCAAACCTAAGACTTTTCAAGAGTCGACAACCAAGGCGCATGATATCGAGATGACAATAGCTAGTCGTCGTGGCAATTCCTTCTATTCTACTGAATCAAAGAAGCACAAAGTTAAATTCAAGAAGAATGTTAAGTTCTCTAAGAACACAACCAAAGAAGCGATGTCCACCTCTACAAGTCAGCCAATTTGGATTATGGAAAAGCCTAAACTACAGGATAAGAAGAGCCCATCGTTGAAGGATGCGATAAAGAAGCTCTCCACACTAAAAGAGCTTCAGGAAAAGAAGTACAATTTTCTAACTCAGATTTGCCAGGCATGCTAGATAGTTTGCTCGAGAAGGGTGCCATCGAATTGCCAGAGCCAAAGCACCCAGAAGAAGCTGGGGGGGCAGCCAATTCAAAATAGTGTCAGTACCATAAGGTCATTAGTCACCCTTTTGAAAAGTGCATTACACTCAAGGAGCGCATCATGCAATTAGGTAGGGATGGAAGAATCATTCTAGATTTGAACGAAATAACAGAAGCTAATTACACGTCCAATTCTATGTCAGTGGCATGCCCCTTCATGACAACTGAGGGTGAACTATTTGGCTGCCTTAGGTACAATTTAATCCCTTGGTTGAAGAAGAAGCTTATCAGAATACAACTTGGGAGTCTAGAACCAATAGTTCTCTCATTGCTAATCCAATCTCAACCGCCAAAGACCATTCCCGTGTTTAACATCTTCAAAAAGGATGACAAAGGATAGACCTTGGTTGCCAGGCGCAAGTCAGGGAAGCAAAGGAAAGCTAAGCCACCATCACTTCATCACATAAAAAGTCAAGGAAGAATAATGTCCGCGGCCAATAAGGATTATGAAGTTCGGGTCATCCACACACTTCACCAAAAACAATCTGGCTCCATTGCCTTAGGAGAATTCTTCTCGAAAAGTTTCTTTGACAACCTGGTTGCCAACATGACTTCATGTTTCGAATTTGACGATGATGAGACAAATGAAGAACAAAGTGTCCTTCTTAAAAAAGATGACAAGGTTCTCACCATCTTAGAAGCTTTGCTAGTATAGATGGGTTGGTAGCAAATTTTCCACCTGCCAGAGGAATAAGTGAACAAATTGTTGTTGCCATTTGACAAGCAAAGCTATATGATGACTAGCTAAAGGATGCAACATGTGTACGCAGTCTTGCCCAATGTGCCACCTATAATACGGCCGTGACATTCACTAATGATGACTTGTTGTTAGGTTCTACACCACAAAATCGTCCATTGTTTATTACTGGATATATTAGAGGGTAAATGGTTAAGTGAATTCTAGTGAATGGTGATTCAACAGTCAACATCATGCCAAAGTCTACTACGAACGATTTGGGAATCACCATTGAAGAACTATCTAAAATCCAAATGATGATACAGGGGTTCAATCTAGAAGGGCAACATGCAGTTGGTATGATCTGCTTAGAGTTGACGATTGGCGACTCGACAACATCATCAATTTTTTATGTGATGGACTCTAAGACATCATACAAGTTGATGTTTAGGCGTCCCTGGTTATATGAACATAAAGCGGTAGTGTTAACCTTGCATCGATGTCTTAAGTACTATCGGGAGGGTAAAGAAAGATAAATGGTGATGTTAAATCTTTTACCATGGTCGAATCATATTTCGTTGACGCAAAGTTCTTCGAGGAAGATTCTGCGCCAAAAGAAACTGTGCCAGCAGCTACGTCTTCTATCGGAAAAGGCATTATAAAGAATGGCAAGTAGACACATGCCTCTACTGAAAATAGTAGTGATGACAACATCAAGCCACAACAACAATGGAAAGAAGAAAATGAGCAGATAATTTCAGTTGCATCTGTCAAGCAAACAATTATCGCGGCAAACCCAGCAGCGTCAGTCTTCAGGTATTCCTGTCTCGTCGAAAGGAGGGTGAATCAAAATTTAGCGAATTTATAAGTCCCAAAAGGCCAGCCAAGGTTGACGTTAAGTTCGAGAAACCAGCTGACATATTCTCAAAGAAAAGGGCGTGCTTCCAGTTCATAAGGTGAACCCAAGTAAATTAACCAAGGCTCCTCTCCCTGGCTTCGTCTTTTCTTTTAAAGGCTCATTCTAAGAAGAAAATGACTTGTGAAGGATGCGCATTAGTGATGGGTTTAATCCTAATGCATACAAGTTAATGAAGTTGTCTGGCTATGACTTCAGCCAGCCAATATCTTTAGGACATGTAATCGAATTTAAGCCTTATGGACTTAAAAACACACAAAAGATCATACAGAGTCAAGGGGGTAGCATTACAACACCTAAAGTTGGCCTTGGTTATGTACCACCTGAGCCCCTAAGGATTTCTGTTGATTATATTTAGTTTTGATGATAACAAATCCAAGAGTAACATATTTGTCTAAGTAATGTTGTTCCAAACAAGCTCTCCAAACAGGGCCTAATACACCGTTGTTCCTACACCGCTGTTTGTGATATTTTATTAACCTGGTGGCTAAATGTTGAGAACAAGTCTTAGGAACAGGTTCCGAGCTTCAGTGACACAAGATCAGCAAACAACACATATGGTTTAAGTCTTGAGGAACATTCAGCTACACAAGATCATCCAAGGAATCAAGGTGACCAAGGTGTTTTGGAGCAGCATATTCACTCTTGACAAGACAACTAATTCTTACAAGGAGTCTTGGTTAATTTAGTTTTTATCTTTTAGACTCTTGTTAATATGCCAATCTTAAAGTATCATTTTTAGCACTTCTTGAAAACGGTTTTCGAAAAGTTGCTTTGGGACACCATTTCCAAACAACCCTGCAAACAGGGTGCCTAGGGTGTTCTCAAAAACTACAGCAGCTACATCAGTCTTATCTGAAAATTTGCTTCGGTTGGCTGCCAGATCTAAAAAGATTTATTTTGAATTTTAAAAAAAAAAAAATTGCAAAACCGTTTTTGCTAAAGATTTCTCTTGAAAGATTCTTATCTCTTATTTTTAGGTCTTAATTGAATTTGGGATAAATCAAGATTTTATCCTTTTCAAGCTAGATTACTCGGCCAAGATATTTTAAGAAAATCTTCTCTCCTCTCTTAGCCGTTGGAAATCTTTGGTGAATCTTCTAAGCGACTAAAAATAGAGGATTTTCCCTATCTTTTGAAAAAGAATAGCCGTTGGGTTGTGCGTTTAAATATTGAAATTCTCTCTCCCATTTGACAATCCGGTTTTTACAAAGAAGTAAGAGATTTTTAGAGCTGAATTTCAAAGAGAAAAACCGTGAGAAGATTGTGCTTAACTGAGCTTTCAATTTCTTGGCATAATAGGACTTCATTGTACCTTACATCTGCTTAAGTCAGAGGCACCCCAGTAAGGTGTTTTGTACCTCTGTTCTCAGAACAGAAAGTGAGTGAGTGTGTCATCAGTCGTGTGGACTTTGGACGTGTCCTATCTGGTGAGATTGGACGTGGTGTAACCTGTCTTAGGGAAGAAGGTTACATGGGTTACAAGTTGTAACAAGGAGTATTGCTTTTGTAACGTTTTCAGCCCGTTAGTGAAGTGGTTAAATCCTACACGAGGTAGGTCGTGGTTTTTCACACCTCAGTTGGGCTAGAGGTGTTTTCCACGTAAAAATTGTGTGTGCTTTATTTCCGCATTTATTACTTTGAATTTCGCTACTGAATCAATTGAGAACAACCGCTACAAACAAGGCGTAAGGTTGTTTGTGATTTACAAACAATCTCTGCAATCAAGTGCTACGGTTGTTTGTCAGTTATTAGGTGAAAATCGACCACCACAATTCACCCCCCCTCTTGTGGTTGTGTACTAGAATTCAACAATTTCGGGACGACATAAGGACAAGCAATCCCTCACACAATATATCATAGCTAAGGAGGTTGATGATGATAATGGTGAACACACTAAGACTAAGCTAAGGACATTGATGTTTGATAGGTTGCAATTATCTAAGCCACGACAATGTTCTTCTGTGTTTAGCAGGATAGGAGATGATAAAATTTTGAGAACCTCTGTCTTCCATAGGTTTAAGGAGGATAAACAGCCTAAACCCTCGGTCTTTAACAGAATCAAGATGGGTGAAATTTCACGAAGCTCACCATCCTTACAAGAGAGGGATTCGATAGTCAGCTATATGGGTGAAATAAATGAAGTCTAAAGTATCATTTCTTCAGGCATGAAGTGTATTTTCACTTTGGATGTAAAGGTGGATGACTCGTTAAAAGTAAAGAGGCATACCCTAGTTCTCACTGGCCATGAGGCTAATGTTAGCTTAAAAGAAGGAACTAAGGAGGAGGAACAAGTTTCTTCTAATCACATCATAGTACAAGAGGTCGATGAGTTAGATTCTGAAACAGAACTCGCTAAAGCACCAGAAGCTTTAGAGGATGGGGGCAAGTCACAATTGACAAGTTAAAAGAGTTGAATCTTAGATTTGTGGAAGAACCTCACCCGTCTATGTGAGCACCATGCTCACGACGAAGGAAGAGAAAGAGCATTTCAAGCTCATCTTTGAATACAAGGATCTGTTTGCATGGATTTATAAGAAAATGCCTGGATTAGAACCCAAGTTTGCGGTTCACCACTTATCCATTAAAAAAGGTGTTTTAACTAAAAAGCAACCTCAACGGCATTTTCGGCCTAAGTTGATACCTGAAATCAAAAAGGAGGTTATCAAACTCATTGCTGCGGATTTCATACGCGAGGTGAAGTATCCAACTTGGATTGCGAACATCGTCCCAGTCAGGAAGAAAAATGGCCAACTTCGAATTTATGGATTTTTGAGATCTTAATGATGCATGCTCGAAAGATGACTTTTCATTTCCAGTCACTGAATTCATGATTGATGCTACCACTAGTCATGAAGCCTTATCCTTCATGGATTGCACTGCAGGCTATAACTAGATTCAAATGGTACTAGGCGATCAAGAGGCCATAGCAGGTGATGCCTTTTGTATGAAAAAATACGGGAGCGACCTATCAAAGGGTGATGGAAACCATTTTTGAAGATATATACATAAAAATGTGGAGTGCTATGTGGATGATTTGGTGGTCAAGTCCAAAAAAAGATTAGATCATTTGTTAGACCTCCGAAAAATCTTTGAAAGATTATGAGAATGCCAACTAAAGATGAATCCACTGAAATGCGCATTTAGTGCCACATCTAGTAAATTCCTAGGCTTTATTATCCGACACAGAGGCATCGAAATTGATTAAGCTAAGATAAACGCAATTCGAGACATGCCCCTACCAAAGAACCTCAAGGAGCTTCAAGGTTTGCAAGGATGCTTGGCGATATTAGAAGGTTCATCTCAAACCTTGCTGATTGCTGTCACCTCTTCAGCCACCTCATAAAAAGGGAACACCTTATGAATGGGATGATTTATGTCAAAGGGCTTTCGATAGCATTAAAAGGTACTTGTCAGGTCCTCCAATAACAGGGCATCTGTTGCTGGCAAGCCCATCATACTTTACATTGTAGCGCAAGAGCATTCACTTGGAGCATTATGTGCCCAAGAAAATTCCGAAGGCAAGGAGAGGGCGCTCTATTACCTGAGTTGGACCTTGGTTGGGGCTGAACTTACTTAACAATTGAAAAGATGTGCTTGACTCTTGTATTTGCTATTCAAAAGTTATGACATTATATGCACGCCTATGCTGTACATGTTATCTCCAAAACTGACCCAATTTAGTACATCTAGTCAAGACTAGTTTTGAATGGACAACGTGCGAAATAGGTGGTTATCTTAGAACAGTATTATCTAGTTTAGGTGCCACAAAGCGCCGTTGAAGGCCATGCGCTAGCAAACTTCTTAGCAGACCATCCAGTTCCTGATTATTGTGAACTGAATAATGACCTTCCTGGGGAGGAGGTGTTCTTTGTCAATGTCCTTCCACCGTGGGAAATGTACTTCAATGGCGCTGCCAAACATGATAGGGCAGGAGCAGGATTTGTACTAGTCTCTCCTGAGAAGCATATTTTTTCATATTCATTCTTGCTGACCCAACTGTGCTATAACAACATGGCTAAATATTAAGCACTCGTACTAGGCCTTCAAATGGTAATTGAGATAGGAATTATAGATCTTGATGTCTACGGTGACTCGCAACTGGTCATCAACCAACTCATAGAAGAATTTGGAGTGAAAGAAGATGATCTTATCCCATATCACAAGCATGCCTTACAATTATTGGATAGGCTAGAAACTGTAAAGTTGGAACATGTCCGTAGGAGTGCCAATAAGATAGCTGATGCGCTTGCAAACCTTGCAACCACTTTGGCACTGAGGGCAGAAGAGCATATTAATGTTGCAGTTTGAGGGCAATGGGTCGTTATATAGCCCAAGGATGAAGGTGAAGAAGAAGCCAAAGTGGTCTCTGTTTGCGTGATAGATAAAGAAGATTGGCATTAGCCGATTATTAACTACTTGAACCACCGAAAGCTGCCAAGTGACTTAAGGCATAGGACAGAAATTCAACAAAGAGCCTCACGCTTCCTCTATTACAAAGGAACATTGTACCGACGCTTCTTCCTTAGTATCTGGCTACGATGTTTGGATGAGGAAGAAGGAAAATAGGTAATGGAAGAAGCACATAATGGCATGTGTGGTGCAATTAATCGGGACACAAGTTACATAACCACATCAAAAGAATGGGTTATTACTGGCCTACTATGGTACATGATTATATCGACTATGCAAAAAGGTGTGATGCATGTCCGTTCTATGCTAATTTCATTCACCAGCCTCTGAAGCCACTCCATCCAACTGTGACATCGTAGCCATTTAAGGCATGGGGACTTGATGTTGTAGGACCCCTTACTCCTTAGTCTTTTGCAGGTCATGTATACATCTTGGCTACTACCGACTATTTCTCTAAATGGGTAGAGGCGATTGCATTAAAGAAAGTTATCAATGTACTATGCCCTTGCAAATGGCCTAGCAAAAGCTTTCAACAAAACGCTATGCAATCTACTGAAGAAGGTGGTCTCAAAATCCAAGAGAAACTGGCATGAGAGGCTAGGGGAGGCTCTTTGGGCATATCGAACCACTTATAGGATGCCAACATAATTAACCGCTTATGCTGTAGTATACAGAGAAGAAATCGTCCTGCTGCTGGAAATTCAAATCCCGTCATTGTGCATTGCTACACAAGGGGGTTTGAGTGAGGATGAAAATCACCAGCTTTACTTAGCAAAATTAGGGGCTCTCGATGAGAAAAGACTCCAAGTCTAGTAGAAGTTAGAATGTTATTAGACTCGCCTAACCTGAGCATTTAAAAAAAAAATGCAACAGTGTTCGTTTCAAGTTGGGGATCAAGTGCTTGCATTGAAGAGGCCAATCATCATAACCCACAAGACAGGAAGCAAGTTCACTCCAAAATGGGAAGGACCATATGTTGTCCGTGAGGTATACTCGAATGGTGCCTACAAGATAGTAGATGGACAAGGGATTTGAATGCGACTAATAAATGGTAAGTTCTTGAAGTGCTACTTCCGTTGAGGAAAAAAAAAATGCTTGACTAGCTCCTGAATAAGAGCCTAAACTGTTCAAAAAAAAAAAAAAGCTCCCAAACAAGAGCCTAAACTGTTCACAAAACAAAAAACAAAATAGCTTCTGAATAAGAGCCTAAACTGTTCACTCAAACAAGGGAAAAAAAAATTATTCTACTTCTCTTAGCCCACAAGAGTATAAATTGTGAACGGCAAAAAAAAAAAAAAAACTCATTGTACTACTTCTAGCCTGCAAGAGTATAAATTGTGAACAACAAAACAAATAATCAAAGTATACTTTGTTGAACTATATGATGACTTGATTTTATTGGAAATTGCAAGTTTTCATAAGTACGTAGGTAGCTTGGTAAACAAATCACCAAGTGTAGTCAAACATAAAAAACATAAAAAGGGGGATGACAGGGGCAACACAATGTGCTTCGCATGATAGAGGACGCAAAGTTTATTACGAGCGCGTATTACGAAAAAAGAGAAGGAGCAAAACAAACTAATAAATTAGTCGGTGTCCATCCAAGTATCGGGGCTTAGTGAAGATTATATCTCTAGTGTGATCTGCTCATGCCTCTCTAACTCCTTTGCAACATCAGATGAGTGAGTGGGCACCATTTTAAGTTCAGCAAGAACCTTGGATTTCTCATTAACTTCCTTCTCGGCAGTTGCTGGCGAGGCAGATTTGACCTGGACATTGCCCTTGAGCTGGCGCTCCTCTTCCTAGGCAAAGCAAAGTGCTTGCTCTAAATCAACAATTTTTTACACTGCTCCTTTAAGCTTCTTTGTCAATGCATCAAGATCTGCATAAACCATGGCAAGATGTGATAGCTTAAGATCGATCTGCTCAGTGAACAAAGCCTTCTCTTTCTCCACATCATCAGGGTGATGGCACATGGAAGTTGCTTGCTTTATTGACAAGAAGGCAAATACAGTGCTTCCATTATGCTCCACCTTCTTTCTCAAGGGTTTTGGGCCCTCATAAAGCCGCTCAACCCCCTTGAATTCTAGCCTCGACTTCATCAAAGTTCGCACTTTTCAAACTAGTCAAGTGTTTGGACCCCATTACTCATATGGTAGTAGTGATAATGTTCAGAGAGCTGAGTCCTGGCCAGAAAGAAGCAGTGGGGGGGGCAATAACACAAGAAGGTCTTCCCTTTGAACCACCAGGAGTGGAAATATCAATAGCAGCAGTGGGCAATTCCCTTGCGGCAATTGAGCCCATCAACTAAATGTTGGCTTTTGGTAGGCGATGCATGCAAAGCTTCTATTCTTCTTGATGCTGAACCCCCAACCTATGAGGTGATGTTTGCCTCCTTACAATAGCAATATCCTTGCCCATGCCCAGAGGTACCTTAGTTACGGATGATCAAGCTGCATGACTAACATCCTCAAGTAGCTGCTCATCAACAATGGGTGTAGCATCTTTTGCTAGGACAAACTTGCCAATCTGGAAAAAAAGCGAGCGTTAGACAAAATAAGTATGGAATCATTCCGTGCTTACCAAAAAAAAATCAAGAAATAAAAGAAAATGGTTGTAAGAAGACGAAGGAAGGGAGCATACATCATCAAGATTAGCTTGTTTGTCGGAACAACTCTTAACATCATCAAAAAAGTCATCCCTAAGGTTGACTCTAGCATCTTTGGGGATTACAGTCTCTGTAACACCCCCAAAATGCTAATGACATGATTTATGAAAAACTGCAGTGGAAAACTTAATGATAAAAGGCGCTACCGCCATCTTGATAAGGACAAGGCTCACTGAAACCATTTAATCTTGCAACTCATGTTCAAATCACAGTATCTATTAAACTAAAAATCTCCAAGACCAAATTCTATAATAGTTCAACTTCAATACAATTGACTTAATCATACCATATGCTAACTTGCACTTCATACTACACAAGCATAATGAATATAGACTTAACTTGACCCAGAGGTCGATCCTAACATTCATGCTATGCTGAATCCACTGTGAGCATTTGATGACTTCTAAAAGGGCTTGCTAAATGGAGAAACATATGATATTTCAACATCTAAAATATAAAACATGAAAACAATTCGAAAATGTGAGCTAAAACTCAGTACATGCATCCCTGTATTGTAAAATAAGCATAGAAACACTGTTGATGGGTACCCACCTTTGCAATTCATTTAGTTCGCAATAACAATGAAAATGAAAGCAATATAAAACTGAATTGCTCATTATTATCTGGATGTGAACCCGTTGCAATGATATGATCTATACATAGGTGTACACCTGCCAATCTGATCAAGAGTTTGCCTGAAGCTGCGCGGGCAAATGATAGGCTGACGCCCTATAGATGATAACTGACGGGATCACAAGTTAAATTGCAAATCGTTGTATAAAATGATTCATTGATAAACTTGTTAAGAGTTGTGACTTGATACATGTTATGCTTTATGAAGATACAGGTAATGGACGCGCCTTGAATCTTTAAAAATGTCATCTGACTTCATAAATATGTTCTGACTTGATAACACTTATACATAATGAGGAACGATAACTAGGCCTCAACTCTGTTTCATGAATGCCATTGTAGATATGTATAGTCAGTAAATGATACTCATATAACTTGTAGTTTTGATAGAAATTCAGTAAGTAACTCACATAACTTGTAAGATAGGTTATGCCAAATAATTAAAAATAATTAATCTAATGTAAAGTTAAATGAAAGTAAAATAAACCACAATAAGATAGATGAGTTTAAATAGGAAAAGGCCTTGATGGTGACAAATGGAAGTTGGTTTTGGCCTTTTCTGAGATAGGTTGCTGATACGGTAAAGGCTCGCTGAGGTATCGCTTGGTTCAAGATAACAGCGAGTGCACTAGGTTGGCTTGATAAATATATTTGATACATTTTGAATTGAGAATTGAGCAAGTAATAAAGGGTTGAGGCCAAGAGAGATATATCTTGGTTTAAAATAGCATAAACTGTAATAATTTGGTCTAATAAATATAATTTTTGAGTCAAAACTTCTCCCCACTTCCCATATTTCATTCATGAGTGCATTAAACACAGTTTTTCATCCCAAATAAATTGTTGATCCCAATGAAAGCGATTAAACTCCCCAAACTTGGTACTTTTTTTTGTAATATCCATAAGTGATTCAAAACTCATAATTAAGCTCCCAAAATGCATGTTTATCTTCTTTTCTCTAATAAATCAAGCTAAAAACCCCAATAAAATCTATAAATATTTATTTCATAGCAAATATTTTAGTAAAGGAAAAGTAAAAGTATAGTAGGGGCTTAAAAAGAATGACTCGTACCTTAGTCTTCCGATCTCCGGTTGAGACACAATACCCTAATATCAAAAGTTTAAGAAGTCTTGAAAAGCTTTCATTTAGAACACCAAGTATGATTCCCACCAGAGGGTTCCCAAAATGGGGCTAAAATATAAGTATGCCAGTTTTTGTCTAACCTATGCAGTTCTCGTACAACGATCATAACTTTGTCCACGGAATTCGAATTAAGGGGATTCAAAAGGAATTTGAAAGCTAACACACTAACCTATCTACCCACCACAAATCATAATTTTTTAGTGGGCCAATCATTACCAGTTTAATCTCAAAGTCACCTCTGTTTTATGCCATTTTCAACCCTCATTGTTTTTGCTTTCTTTTCTTTTTTCACATAAATCCTGACATGAAATCATTTCAAATCACTAAAAACATCATCATAATCATCAATAAGAGTAAAGATTACAAAATCATATACAAAATAATACAAATCCATCACTTGATTTAAGCTAGCTTGATCATGACAAACCCTAAACCTAACATGCTTCATGCTCAATTCCACCATGATCAACATCCCCAAAGTCAATAGAATTTACATGATAACATCTGTTTTAATCTCAAGAGCATGAATCATAACTAAAAAAATTATAAATCCAGAAATACATCATTCACAACATTAGATCCACTTTTTGTATCAAAGATCACAACAAGCAAGTAAACAAGCTCAAATTCATACTTGCTTAATTTCAAGTCAATTGATCATACTCTTGATCAAATACCCATAACTCCAAACATCTCCGAACTCAATAAAAATTGCATAATAATTATCAATTTGATCATATAAACAATAATCATAACTAAAACAGCCTCAAAAACACAAAATAGAAAACAGGGGCATAATAACTATCAATTTTGGTGGTTGGACATGATAGCTGGCAGCAAGGGGAAGTCGGGGCAGTTAGGAGGTAGGCGGAAAAGTGGTTGGAAACCACCAAAAATGGCGGCACAAGGGACATCAGTCGACGCCCCTGTTTTCTGCAAAGAGCGTGAGGTAGAGAGAGAAAATAGAGAAGACGAATGTGTGTGTGAGTGTTTTACTTGGTTAAGAATGAATGAAAAATTACTTGGCTGATTTTTAAGCCTCTAAAAATATCCTTTTGCTAATTAAAATTAGGCATAAATGATAGCAATTAACTTAATTTAATTGCACCAAAATTTTCGGATCAAAATTTGAGCGCAATGGAATTGGGCCCAATGAATTGGGCCAAAATAAATGAATTCGGGCTCAAGTTTTGGCGTGGCTAGACTTAAAACTTTGTGATGTTATAAAAAATAATTTAACGCTCAATCATAATTATCAAGGTCTACTATCAATTCACCGAAAATATAATTAATTAAACAAACAAATATGATTTAAATAAATAAATATGGGTTAGGGTTAGGTTATTACAACCTTTCCCCCCTAAAGAGTTTCATCCTCGAAATTTATGATTTTGATCATGTATGCAATGCCACCTCAAGTATGGATAGTTGGTTTTCACTACTTCCTTCTAAAAAGGTATGATTAGCCCAAAGTGCATAGCTACTTAATCATGCGGTCGAGTATCTAAATCCTCGGTGACTTCATTGGCTCGATGACTTTGGTTCAAAATTGATATTTTCTTCAAAAAAAAACTTGTTACTGCAAAGGAGGTACTCTATTCTACTGGTTCTCTGTCTTGACCACTAATAAGTATGGAATCCATTACATTTCCTAATAAGTACTCTGATACTGACTCATAAAGCATAATGTAACGAGGACTCAATTATCTCTGATATTCAGTCTCTTGACACCCTTGATTAGAAAAGCCCTTTGGAATATTTTATATCTCGTCTGAACTTTGATTGTCTCATTCTTTGGTCAAAATGACCAAATGACTCTTGTGTAGTGCTTCTGTCACTTTAGCATGTGCTTGAACTGTTTCATTATACTCGATGCTTCTTATAGCTTACTCTAATACCACTCGACATTGTTTGAGATCTTGTCCTTATCAAAAAGTCCTCATCTGATGTTCTTAATGCACCATATGATCTTCCCTCATCAAACTAGTCTAAAATCTGCTCTAAGTCCGAATTAAGTGCTAGAATAAACATGGCCAGAGATGAAAATGATAGAATTGATAGTCAAGTGAGTCATTCGAAACGAAAGAAACAAACCATGAAACTAGAGAAGATTTATAAAGGAGGGATTAACCTGGGGTGCTTAGAATACAGATAACCATAAGTGTATCATGAATTCTGAAATATAATGCCATAAGAATTGTAGTTTATAAGTATCGATCATAAAGGGTCCAGTAAATAATCAGCCAAGGAACAAAATGGCCCGGTTATACTCGGGTTTAACTAATGAATTAGAAGCGAGATGACAAGCAACGGAGCTTCAACTAGGTGACTTTATAGCCACAAGCAACAAGATAAGTGCAATAGATAGATGGGACAAGCAATGTGTAATAAATAGATGGATAAATTGGATAAGCAAAGTGCAATAGATAGACAAATAGATTGGACAAACAAGGTGTAATGGATAGATAAATAGATTGGACGAGCAAAGAGCCAATGAATACATAAATAGATTGAGAAAGCTACAATATGAATATGCCTTTGCTCATATGAAGCCAATTCGAGTACAATAATAAGATTAAATAGAGAATACAGAAGTTTATTTATCAGAATGTAAGATATATGTGTGGGAGTTGAATCTCAAAATAAAGAGAGTTAGGGAATTATGACAATCACAATCACCAACATCAATGAGAGTTGAATTACGTTATGAATTCAGAGCAAGTTATATGAGCTTATCATTATGAGCAAATGAGACGTAAGGTAGGAGATGTGAATCGGCTCTCAGCGGAATGAACTACACCTCATGATCATGAAATAAAGATGGTGAAGGTCAAGAGCATTAGAATGTTGACAACCATATAAAGTCGAACAAAAATGTATTGCACATTTATCAATGGGTTTGCAAAGACATGAAAGATCATGCTAATAGGAAATATCGGGTTGAAATGTAAGGGAGATTAAAAATATTTGATAGTATCAAGTTTTCAAGATGAGACAAGCAAACAATTATAAGAATTACTATAAATAGGTATTCTTGCAAAAGATAAACTGTGGTTGCATGGCTTATGTGTGATATCCAGACTTCAAATCATTCCTAAAAAAGACATCTGTTGTTGGCAGTTAATCCCATAAATCATCTATTCAAGGTATAGGCACTTGTTTTTGATAGTGATTTTGTTCAACTCTCTGTATGCAGTACACAACCATAAGGTTTTGCTTTCCTTCTTCACAGATATAAAACTAGGTTTCCCACAGTGACACACTTGGTCAAATAACTCTCTTCTATAACAACTCATGTTACTAACTCTTTAGTTCTTTGAACTTTGCTGGGGGTTATATGATAGGGGCTCTAAAAATGGATTAAGCACCTAGAAATAGGTTGATTTGAAAATCAATGTTTCTTGGGGAAAAACAGTCCTGAAAATCCTCAGATGAAACATCTTTAAATTCACAAACTGTAATTATGGATATGTATATACTGAGTGTGGTTGGCATATCACTAATATTCAATGCATTACTGATACGATAATTCACTTGCTTGCAAATAAGGTTTTTCTTTCCTCAGTCCATAGAAACATATGTCTAGTCTTTTCTCATTTCTCAGGCTAACCTTAAGATCTTTACAAGTTATCTTCTATAAGTACACAGTCAGTTCATCCCCGTAGTGATAACAAGATCTGCCAATCAAACTGGATTGAATGCCCAATAAATATGGTTTTACCAATACCAATACCAATAGAGGCATGTTTATAAAAGATAACACATTTAGCCACCTATTGATCTTAGTAAATTTAAATGACAAGGGAATAATCTAAAGTGTAAAGAGATGTAACCACACCATGAACTCTTGCAAAGATATTTCTTTATTGGTTATAGAGGACCGATATGTAAGCTGAGTGAATGAAAGGACCAAGAATCATAATGAAAGAGGCAAGACATATAAATGACCTACATAGACATGCAGTTTATTCATGATGGTCATGATAGTAAAGTAAATGAACGATGTTATGAAGTTGAGAGGGAGAATTAAGTAATGGAGGTGAAGAAATCTAACAGATTACCAAAGAGGCATTTAAGAAGTCATGTGGTACCCATACGTGAGTAAAATGACGAAGATGAGGGTAAACACCACCAAAAAGGAAATTTTATTCGTCTGGTGTTTGCAAAGCCAATACGTCAAGATGAAGTAGTCAGTCTTATGACTGAACATGATGGCATCCATCAATAATACATTTTGCAGTAAATGGAAGTCTTTGGTAGACATATAAACTCTGAAACTGCTGGCAGATGAAAATAGCACAAATCGTTGTTTATCATTAATAAGACAGGCCGTACTAGTAAAGAAAGGATTGCCAAAATAACTTAAGTAACGACATGCAGTCATGTCCATAGAGTAGTATGCCAATATGACGTTACAGTGCTATAGAAAAACGAAGAATATGGATACATTTAATTGCTAAAAAGGCGCTCAATGATTGGGTCTAAAGCAACCAAAGGCTGTGCAAGCAACAAATGAATAGTGCCCAAATAGAAGTAAGGAGTTAAAGTAGGTGACAGTAAAAATATGAACATAGTGGTGACTGAACTGCAAATAGAAGAGATCAAACATGCTTAGAAAGAACCGCAAATCATACAGTAACACACACCGGGGGTCATTATAGGCTCCATTATGGAAATGAGAATTAAACAATTATGATTGTCCGGGTTTGAATCGCCTATAAGAAAGGTTGCTCAGATGTGTTTAAAAAATTTTCCACAGACCACATATGAGATTTTCCATAAACACTCCATTACAAGTCAAGAGAGTGTTAGTGGCAAGGAAATGATGCCTCTGAATAATTCACGGTAACTAGGTTAGAAATAGGTCAATGATAGGAAGTAATGGGAGCATTAATGAGGTAAGTCCTAATGTCAAGAATGGTAGCTTAATCTTACTAGTACCACCCATATAATGCAAAGTAGCACACCATAAGCTACTAATTGTTATCATCAAACATAAGTACTCATTGTAACGTTCATCTCGTACTGGTTCACCTTAAAGATATTGCCCAATAAAGCATTTCCTCATCTAAAGGTTTACATCTAACTTGACACTGTATTAATCCCTTAAAAAGTTGCAAATGGCATCCCTACATCGGGTTTCGACCATCACTATACCCAAGATCAGGTGTATTAACACACCTCAATAAAACTGTCAAATCTTGGGGTAAAACGGACAGAGTTCTGCCTAAAAACCGACTAAAACTCGGCTTAAAGCCTTACAATAGATACCTGAAATGGAGAGAAACACTTCAATGGTTCAACGGCCACACACTGGAGTTCATAATTCAACGGGTCACACATCCAGAGTGCACGATTGCAAGAATTTAAACAAATGAGAGAAATAAAACATACAATACAACTCCTAGATAAATGAAAGCATGCCTCACTAACAGGTCACCCAAATGGTTCCACACTTCACCTTGCTAATGCTCGGATCTCAGGATATTACCAAATGATTGGGTTACCCAAATGGAAATAGTTCTTCCTTATATGCCTATACATATGAACTTATAGTCAGTAACTCATTTAATTGGCCCAACATAACTCATACACACCTTGATAGCTAATTCATAAATACTTGTTAGCTCACAGTGGCCCTTAAAACCTTAACTCTGATGCCAAATCTGTAACACCCTTAAAATGGTAATGACATGATTTATGAAAAGTTGTAGCGGAAGACTTAATGATAGAAGGCGCTACCGGCGTCCTAACAATGACAAGGCTTACTGAAACCATTTAATCTTGTAACTCATTCAAATCACAATATCTATTAAACTGAAACACTCCAAGACCAAAGTCCATAATAGTTTAACTTTAATACAATCGACTTAATCATACCATGTGCTAACTCGAACTTCACACTACACAAGTATATTGAATATAGACTCAACTTAACCCTGAGGTCGATCCTAACATTCATGCTATGCTGTATCTATTGTGACCATATGATGACTTCCAAAGGACTTGCTAAATGAAGAAACATGTGATACTTCATCACCTAAAATGAAAAACATGAAAATAATTCGAAAATGTGAGCTAAAACTCAGTACATGTATTCCTGTATTGTAAAATAAGCGCAGAAACATTGTTGATGGGTGCCCACCTTTTCAATTCATTTAGTTCGCAACAACAATGAAATGAAAGTAATATAAAACTGAATTGCTCATTATTATATAGATGTGAATTCGTTGCAATGATGTGATCTACACATAGGTAAATGATGGGCTGATGTCCTACAGATGATAACTGACAGGGTCACAAGTTAAATGGAAAATTATTGTATAACCTGATTCATTAATAAACTCATCGAGAGTTGTGACTTGATAAACGTGTTCTGCTTGCTAAAGATACAGGCAATGGACGTACCTTGAGTCTTTAAAAATGTCATCTAACTTGATAAATATGTTCTGACTTGATAATATTTACGCATAATGGGGAACGATGACTAGGCCTCGACTCTGTTTTATAAATACCATTGTAGATATGTGTGGTTAGTAAATGACACTCACATAGCTTGTAATTTTGATGGAAATTTAGTAAGTAACTCATATAACTTGTAAGATAGGTTATGCTAACGTAACCCCAAAACTGAATAATTGAAAATAATTAATCTAGTGTAAAGTTAATGTTGTAAGAAAAACAGAGTTTTAATATTTATAAACCCCAAGTGCAAGGTATGTCGTTGAGTACTTGGGGTGTCGTCCACAGGGAATTTGGTTTCCAACTACCAGAGTTCACTAGAGCGTCTCAAGCTAGGCAGGATCGAAGGGTGAGAAGGGGAAACTAAACTACGCTACAAATACAGAAACAAACGACTTGGAGTTGTGATTTCACCAAGTGATGAACCAACTAATCAAGACAGGTCCTAACCTACCCGAACCACACCATGAACAAGAGATGGTCGGTTGCACCATCAAAGACCGCCCAAGCCCTCTCTCAAGGGTCATGAGCTAGTCTAACTCGTGTAACCACCTACTTTCGTGGGGTTAGGCGAATTAAACCACAAAACTAGCAACCCCAGACCTAACTCGATTCGGATACTACTTTCGTGTCCCGAACTCGGCTATTCCCTCTCCCACACTAGCAAATTGACCTCACCTCCCAGCATAAGTCAATCGCCCAAAAATATGGATGAAAGCCCTCTCAGGCATTTCATCGAACACTTGGCGGGCGTGAAGGAAAACTCTATGTTCTAGGCAAAGATTGGGCATGATTAGGCCTAGTACAAGATTAATTAGCCATCAAGAGGCTAATCACAATCCAAGCCAACAAAATCTAACAACTGATCATCAAAAACGAATGAAAACCTAAACTAACAAATAAGAACATGAACACGAAGAACGAAACAAAGGCAATGAAATAAAACGAATTCAAACAACTAGATAACATGAATCAACAATGAAAACCAAACATATAAACTTAGGCAAATCAAATACAAGAATTAAAACTAACAAAACATAAACAAGAACAATGAAATAAATAGAGAAAAGGAAGAGGGAAACTTATGCTTGAATTGATTGAAGAACTTGAAATCCACAAGCAAGAATCCCAAAATACAAACAACTGAGATCCTAATCTAATCCTCCTATTGAGGTTTTTATTGGATAAACCTAACCTAAACTAACCTAGAAAATCGCCCAAGGAGAAACCCCGAACGAACTCCCATGAACGCCCGAAAAAGGGGCTTTTATCGCGAACCCAGGCCTGACGCACGGCCGTGCGTCACCACGCACGGCCGTGCGCCTGGCCGTGCGCCACCACGCACGGCCGTGCGCCAGGCCGTGCGTGGCTTCTGCCGCCAGTGCACGGTCGTGCCTCCCTGCAGGTCGGCCGTGCACTGTCCTTCTCTGCTGTGTTTTGCCCGTTTTCGCTGATTTTCATCGTTTTGTCCCATCTTTGTCCCTTTCCGCGACGTTTGCTCGATTTAGAGTTATTTCCTACAAAACATAAATAAAACGAGTAAAAATTCTAAAGATTAAGTTATTATACGAGCGAAAAGTAGGTGAAAGAGGCACGTAAAATAGGTAAATTTACCGTTCAACACACCCCCACACCTATCTTTTGCTCGTCCTCGAGCAAAATAAAAGAAAAACTAAAGTAAACAACTAACTCACTTTCGTAGGAATCACGGTTGCATTTAGCATATGCAACAAGCCCTTTAAACCCCTTGGTTACCCCAAGTGGACGAGTAAGGTCTCGTGAGGGTTTGCAGAAGATATACCCACAAAATCTCAAAAAGGAAAAACAAAGAAAAGAGAAACAAAAATCGAAAAATGAAAATGACAAAACAAAATATATACATCAGGGTGAACTGTACACGTTCGGATCAACCAAAACCCCCTAGTAACTCAAGTATCAGTCTGTACACAAGCATTATATGCATTTCAGGACACATCATCCCAAAGAATTGCATTCAGACATCAGCTTTTCACCCCACGACGCATGAAAATAATGAATCCATCCTTGTGCCTGTGTGCAAGTGTATCATCACCCTGAAACTAAGCCCACCAAAATCAAACTCAATCCCACGCAGCTGACACAAGCTACCTTTTCGAATGGCTAGCCTGGAAAGCAAGTTTCCCCAGTAGCTGTATTGCCTCAAAGGGTAACACCCAGTAGCGCATGCCTCAAAGGGGTACTTGTCATTTCTAACTCTTTTCTTCCCCACTTTCTTTCTTTCCATTATTATTTTTTTTCAATACAAACTCATGTCACGCCTCAAAGGGATACACCCAGTGGCGCTTGAATTTGTTTTGTTTTTTTTTTTTTTTTTGCTTTGGAAAAAGGGGGGTGCCAGCGCATATAAAGGGAACTGTGCAGTAGACAGTGGGAGAGTCGATTGTGGAAGACTAAGAATGAAGGATGATGACAATACATGAATTCAGGACCGGATTGCAAAATTACGATGGACTGTTGGGGTTAGAACTGAGGTCTAAAACGACAGATTGGGGATGAATATCTATCATACACATTATACTTATATACGAGCTAATAGTCAAGGTATCAGGGATCAAGACTGATCAAAATAGTACAAAACTCCCTTAAATGCAAAAAGAAAAGAAAAGTTCAAACAAAAAGGAGAAAAATTGAAAAATTTTCACAAAAATAAAAAGACAAAGGGGAGATGACCCCACCCCCACACCTAAATCTCACAATGTCCTCATTGGGAGCCGTGAGTCATCACCAACACACAAAGATAAAGAAAACAAAAATCAAACACAAAACATACAAAATCGACACATATATACACAAGCTAACGCATTCTCCCAAAAACACAATTTTACCCAAACAAAAACAAGATCACATATATATACAAACTAACACCACCAATCACAACACAATAAAAATCCACAAAAATACAAAAATGGTGATCATAGCCAACAACGGCTCAACAACATCCACATTTCGCCACAAGATGATCACCAACCAAAAACAAAATCCTAATATTCACAACTAAACGAAAACAAAAAGAAAGAAAAGAAAAATAAAAAGAAGGGGGGAGAGAGTGAGAACGAGTATACCAGGTCGGGTACTGAATGTACCCGAACTATGTCATGACGACTTAAGGAGCATCAGCCACTCCTTGCCGCTCAAGATGCGAGTCGTCAGCTCGGAAGCAGTCAAAGCTCGCAGGAGCTTATCATGCATAGCTGCATGTAGCTCAGAATGGTGTGAGTAAGAGAACACTGGTAAAGATGGAGCAAACAAAGTTAGTGCCCTCTTAAACTCACCAAATACCTGTGAGAAATCAGCAGAATAATCGAAGGTAATAATCAATACGATTTCTCCAGGCATGCCCTCTAGGTACAGACAATAAGGGCCAAGGAAAGGGTCATACCCTCTAAAAGTACCTAGAGACTTATGGCAGGCAGCCTCATTCCCCTCAAGTATCACAAGAGAATCGATAAGTGACAAATCACAACACTTGGGGGAATGGGAGGGTGGTGAACATGAATAGGAAGCATGGGATGTATCAAGAGAGGTGGGGGATATATTATCAATAAAATCAGGACTAGTTGGCCCTGCAACCACAACATCCATGCATGAAGTCCCTGTGGGAGTCCCATAAAAAGTATGCACCTCAATAGCAACATGGTCGGAACCAGACCAAGTATCATCCTCCTCAACACTAGCGCTAACGCCAAAGGTCTCACCTACCTCGAACTCCGTCGACTGAGCTAAAGGGGAAGGTGTATCAGGAAAGGTCATGATAAGCGCAGTGCTGTCCCAAAGGGTATTAGGAAAGGGTGAAGCAACAGTGAGTGAAGGGATCAAGGGAGGGTCGAGTACGTCCTCTAGTCCAGACTCTAGAGAAGGAAAAGACGCACCATCATCACACAGGTTGACATCAAGTCTAGGAGCACTAGAACTAGGGTCAATCTCGGGTGATAGGTCATACTCCCTCAGTTTATTAACAAACTCAGCAAATTCAACTTGTTGCTTATTCATTGTCTCTATCATATTGCTAAGTCTAGCAAAGCCTTCATTAGAAATATGATAGGGACAAGAAGTACTGGCGTGGTCAGAACAATGGCAAATTTCGCACACAGGAGGGGCATAATCAGGGATGCAAGGGGGTGGGGTACAAGAATCAGAACAACTAGTTTCAAATTCATAAGTATCCCAAGCCAACCACTCAAGTAATTCCCAAGCTTCATCAACATTTCGAGCATAGAAATCCCAATGCTCCAAAAGAACACGGGTCTCACAATTCACACCCTCATCAACAACATGCAATATTTCCCATTTCCCATATAAACATCCACAAGAAACACATTGAGCAAGACAAGCATGTAAACGATCCCAATAACGGTAAAATAGTTCTTGCTCACATTGGGGAAAATGGAAAATTGCCATTGAAAATTTTTTTTTTTTTGTAAATTTTTTTTTTTCTTTTGGATTTTCAAAAGGCCTAGCCTCGAATGCTAAAGTAAACCCCAATATTGAAAAACGCCAATTCCCCGGCAACGGCGCCAAAAACTTGTTGCGAGAAAAACAGAGTTTTAATATTTATAAACCCCAAGTGCAAGGTATGTCGTTGAGTACTTGGGGTGTCGTCCACAGGGAATTGGGTTTCCAACTACCAGAGTTCACTAGAGCGTCTCAAGCTAGGCAGGATCGAAGGGTGAGAAGGGGAAACTAAACTACGCTACAAATACAGAAACAAACGACTTGGAGTTGTGATTTCCCCAAGTGATGAACCAACTAATCAAGACAGGTCCTAACCTACCCGAACCACACCATGAACAAGAGATGGTCGGTTGCACCATCAAAGACCGCCCAAGTCCTCTCTCAAGGGTCATGAGCTAGTCTAACTCGTGTAACCACCTACTTTCGTGGGGTTAGGCGAGTTAAACCACAAAACTAGCAACCCCAGACCTAACTCGATTCGGATACTACTTTCGTGTCCCGAACTCGGCTATTCCCTCTCCCACACTAGCAAATTGACCTCACCTCTCAGCATAAGTCAATCGCCCAAAAATATGGATGAAAGCCCTCTCAGGCATTTCATCGAACACTTGGCGGGCGTGAAGGAAAACTCTATGTTCTAGGCAAAGATTGGGCATGATTAGGCCTAGTACAAGATTAATTAGCCATCAAGAGGCTAATCACAATCCAAGCCAACAAAATCTAACAACTAATCATCAAAAACGAATGAAAACCTAAACTAACAAATAAGAACATGAACACGAAGAACGAAACAAAGGCAATGAAATAAAACGAATTCAAACAACTAGATAACATGAATCAACAATGAAAACCAAACATATAAACTTAGGCAAATCAAATACAAGAATTAAAACTAACAAAACATAAACAAGAACAATGAAATAAATAGAGAAAAGGAAGAGGGAAACTTATGCTTGAATTGATTGAAGAACTTGAAATCCACAAGCAAGAATCCCAAAATACAAACAACTGAGATCCTAATCTAATCCTCCTATTGAGGTTTTTATTGGATAAACCTAACCTAAACTAACCTAGAAAATCGCCCAAGGAGAAACCCCGAACGAACTCCCTCATGAACGCCCGAAAAAGGGGCTTTTATCGCGAACCCAGGCCTGACGCACGGCCGTGCGCCCACGCACGGCCGTGCGCCTGGCCGTGCGCCACCACGCACGGCCGTGCGCCTGGCCGTGCGTGGCTTCTGCCGCCAGTGCACGGTCGTGCCTCCCTGCAGGTCGGCCGTGCACTGTCCTTCTCTGCTGTGTTTTGCCCGTTTTCGCTGATTTTCATCGTTTTGTCCCATCTTTGTCCCTTTCCGCGACGTTTGCTCGATTTAGAGTTATTTCCCACAAAACATAAATAAAACGAGTAAAAATTCTAAAGATTAAGTTATTATACGAGTGAAAAGTAGGTGAAAGAGGCACGTAAAATAGGTAAATTTACCGTTCAACAGTTAAATGAAAGTAAAATAAACCACAATAAGATAGATGATATTAAAAAGGAAAAGGCCTTGATGGTGACAAATGAAATAGTAATTTTGGCCTTTTTTGAGATAGGTTGCTGATACGGATTTAAGGTTTGTTGAGGTATTGCTTGGTTCAAGATAACAGTGAATGCACTAGATTAGCTTGATAAATACATTTGATATATTTTGAATTGAGAATTGAGTAAGTAATAAAGACTTGAGGCTGAGAGAGACATATCTTGGCTCAAAATATTATAAATTGCAATAACTTGATCTGATAAATATGGTTTCTGAGTCAAAAATTCTCCTTACTTCCCATATGTCATTCGCAAGTCCATTAAATATAGTTTTTCACCCCAAATAGATTATTGATCCCAATGAGAGCTATTAAACTCCCAAAACTTGGTACTTTCTTTATAATAGCCATAAGTCATTCAAAACTCATAATTAAGCTCCCACAATGCATATTTCTCTTCTTTTCTCTCATAAATCGAGCTGAAAACCCCTATAAAATCCATGAATATTTATTTCATAACTAATATTTTAGTAAAGGAAAAGTTAAAACATAATAGGGGCTTAGAAAGAATGACTCATAACTTAGTCTTCCGATCTCCGATTGAGACCCAAAACCCTAATATCGAAAGCTTAGGAAGTCCCAAAAAACTTTTATTTAGAACGCCAAGCATGATTCCCACCATAGGGTTCCCAAAATGGGGTTATACCATAAGTATGCCAGTTTTGATCTAACATGCGCAGTTCTCGTAAAATGACCATAACTTTATCCACATAACTCTGATTAAGGTGATTCAAAAGGTATTTGCAAGCTAACACATTGGCCTATCTACTAACCACAAAATATAATTTTGTAATGGGCCAATAATTACCAATTTAATCTCAAAGTAACCCCTATTTTTTACCATTTTCAGCCCTCATTGTTTTTGCTTTCTCCTCTTTTTTCACATAAATCCTTACATAAAATCATTCCAAATCACCAAAAACATCGTCATAATCATCAATAAGACTAAAGATTACAAAATCATATACAAAATAATACAAATCCATTACTTGACTTAAGCAAACTTGATCATGACAAACCCTAACCCCAACATTCCACCATGATCAACATCCCCAAAGTCAATAGAATTTGCATGATAACATCTATTTTCATCTCAAGAGCATGAATGACAAGTAAAACAATCATAAAACCAAACATACATCATTCACAACATTAAATCCATTTTTTGTATCAAAGATTACAACAAGCAAGTAAAACAAGCTCAAACTCATACTCGCTTAATTTCAAGTCACTTGATCATGTTCTTGATCAAATACTCACAACTCCAAACATCTCCAAACTCAATAAAAATTGCATAATAACTATCAATTTGATCATATAAAGAATAATCATAACTAAAACAACCTCAAAAATACAAAATAGAACAAGTTAGGGTTTTGGGTATACTTTACTTTAAGGTTGAATTAGAGGGAGGAGGGAGTTGTCTTGAGTGATTTTGGTGGTTGGACATGATAGCTGGCAGCAAGGGGAAGTCGGGGCAGTTGGGAGGTAGGCAGAAAAGTTGTCGGAAACCACCAAAAATGGCGGCACAAGGGGCAGTAGCTGATGCCCCTGTTTTCTACAGAGAGCGTGAGGTAGAGAGATAAAATAGAGAAGAGGAATGTGTGTATGAGTGTTTTGCTTGGTTAAGAATGAATGGAAAATTACTTGGCTGATTTTTAAGCCTCCAAAAATATCCTTTTGCTAATGGAAATTAGACACAAATGATAGTAATTAACTTAATTTAAATGCACCAAAATTTTGGGATCAAAATTTGAGCCCAATGGAATTGGGCCGTAATTTGGGCCCAATGAATTGGGCCATAATTTGGGCCCAATGAGTTGGACCAAAATAAATTAATTCAGGCCCAAGTTTTTGCGTAGCTATAACTTAAAGTTTACGCAAAAACTTAAAATTTTGTAACGTTATGAAAAATAATTTCACGCTCAATCATAATTATCAAGGCCTACTATCGATTCACCTGAAATTTAATCAATCAACAAAACTTGAATTAACAATCAATAAAACTTGAATTGCAAAATGGGACCCAAATAAAATATTCCCCAATAGGGATGATTAAATACGACAAATGAAGGCGGAAAATTTAAATCACATAAGGTAATTCGGTAAATATATAAATTGAGTGTAATTGAATTAATAAACATGATTTAGTTAAACAAATAACCATGAGTGATTAAATCAATAAACATGATTAATTAAATAAATAAATATGATTTAAATAAATAAATATGGGTTAGGGTTAGGTTATTACAGTCCCACGCCTCTTGTGGCCCCATCTCTGAAATTCGCCTCAGAGTTCTATTCGCTGTCACTTCCCTTCACTAGGCTTCGCTTTCTATTAGCGAGATGAGCCTTCGGGGAATTTACTAGTGTCGGCACAGGACTGCTGCCCCTCAACATTTGATCTTCTACAAGACCTTTTCCTTTCCTTCCCTTAGTTTTTTTTTGATGAGCCTGCCTCCGCATCCTTCAGGCATTTACTAGCATCGCCACAGGACTGCTGTCCCTCAACATTTGATCTTCTACAGGACCTTTTCCTTTCCTTCCCTTAGTTTTTTTTCGATGAGCCTGCCTCCACATCCTTCTCCTGCTTGGATGACTTTGCTTCCGTACTATTCTTGAGGATAGAAACATTGGATTTGAGATCATTGATAGTCACCTTGGACCACCAATTCTTGTAAGATGAAGTGACATATTGACCTAGTGGCAAGGAACGGCTCAGTAGACGACCCTGAGACATGGTCCTTATGAATAAGAGTCACTTCCAATATCAAAGGGCGTCATCATATGACACTACTCAAGTGCAAAGATCCTCAAGAAGCATCTCGGGAATTCCTTGGTAGAACCCAAATTGTCTGTTAAATTGATGTGGACTGTAGGGTTCAACATGGAAAGTGGCACCCCGACGAATAGGAGGGAAGCCATCTCGAAGAGAGATCAAGTAACTCAACTTGTCCTCATCCAAATCCCCATTATTAACAAGGGTCTTTAATCAATTCCTTCCCAACATAAGACATCTGTTAGAGACTCTCCCTTCGTGTATAAGCTCTCGAGCATCACCAATGTTGTTATGTGTCATTTGGGAAGAAGAGTAGCACACCATCAAAGGACCCGAAGGGGCTTGCTGCAATACACGATGAGCCTTGAAGTAGTGAGCAAGCCATCCATAAACGTAGTGGCCAGGAAAGAATGGCTAGTGAATAAGAACGCTTCACGACATTAGTAATCCCATTAAGGCAACGATAGATGCTTACTAACAGAGGGACTGCTAGACTAAAGGTGGAACCAGAGGCAATCAAACTAGCAGTCTTAAAAGTAACTGGGTGAATAAACCTCTCCCCAATCTCAGGGAGTGCAAAGATACATAGCCAACATGATAAGAAGGCAGCAAGGTAAGTGCCCTCCCTGTTCTCTTTAGGAACCCCAAGGCTTCTGAAGACGTCTAATTCATCTCGACTCCAAAAAATATCTTGAGTCTAAATTTGGCTGCTAGGGTTTTGAATCCTCGTGCGAGCCGAATTGTGACGGTAGCCGCACGTTGGCAGATTATGGATAGCTTCTTCTTGCACCAAACGTTGATCCAAACTTTAACATTGACTCCTTTCTCGCAGTTATGCATCTTTTCTAAACTTCAAAAAGCAGCAAATAAGAATCTGCAGGAAGATTGGATGATCTTCAAACTTTACTCATCCTGATAGTTGAAAGCTTGGATACCAGGGATAGTCTCATCATATATCTTGCTGTTGATTGGAAGCTCACCAAGTCTGTTTAAGTCCCATAGAGAGATCAACATCTCCCTAGACATGCTATGAAGAGTACTGGTGGTAGGACACCAACTCTTGCAGAAGACACCCAAAACATCAATATCACAACTGTAGGAGTAAAGCGAGGTGTACACCGCCTGATATAGGGAGCAACTCCTCAAGCGCTCCTTAAAGCAAAAGAGCGTATACTCTATCTGTTCCCAGTACAAGGGCATGTAACCAAACTCTCCATAAAGTAGCATGTTTAGACCCCATCTAGATTGCCTGATATGAGATGTTGCCCAAGCATAGGAAATTAAACTTGGTGATTGAACTGTATTTGTCATGGTTCATGCTCTACAGAAAATACCCGAATGAGTCATCCTCTATACCTTTCTCCATTCGAATTGACAGCTTTGGAGGAAAAGATGACGACTCTCTAGCAGGTGTTTGATTGGCTTTCAGCCTGCGGAAAGAGCAGTGGACCCAAAAGGAACTCCCCGACTAGGATCTATCATCCTCCTTGTCTATAACGGAAAGAAGAAGCTTGCCGTCGTTGAATTTCCTTAAGATGCACTATTATGAATCACCTGAAAATAGAAGAAAACACAAAGTTAGTTTCTCTTTCAGGAAGAAAATCAACGAATAAAATGACATCCAAGCAGAAACAAATACCAAAAGGGGGGGAATCAATTAAAGACATCAGTTTTCTGCTACCAAGCTATTCCTCGTGACTTGTACCACTTTGTGGCATTTGAGGTTCATTTTTAGGCCCTAAAAGGGCCCAACAGTAAATCCCATTCGCAAATGGTTCTTTAAGTCTTCATACTACTTTTTGGCGTGTGGGCTTTCATTTTAGGCCCCAGCGGCAAACTGCCTTCGCAAGTGGCTCTTCAAGTTTTCATGCTACTTTTTGGCATGTGGGCTTCCGTTTAGGCTCCAAACGGTTTAGCGATAAACTGAGTTCGTAAGTGGTTCTTCAAGCTTTCGTACCACTTTTTGGCATGTGGGCTTCCATTTAGCCCCAAAAGACCTAGCGGTAAATCGCATTCGTAAGTGGTTCTTTAAGTCTTCGTACCACTTTTAGGCATGTGAGTTTCTAATTTAGGCTATAAAAGGTGTCATGGTAAATTGCATTCACAAATACACCTTCAAGTGGCTTACCAACCTACATAATTGACTGTGCAAATGCAACCCAAAAAAAAGAAGGATCTTAGCATACAAATGATTTTTCTTGTTGGCCAAACAACACAAGTGACAACAAAAAAAAGCAACCTTTCAACATTTAAGCGTGAAGTTGCGACAACACAAAAAAAGTGCGACAACAAATGAGCATGACGATGACATAAGCAAGCATGAAAATCTTTCAACATGTGTTGTCAATGAGAGCATTAGCAAGGCATGGGAGGACCTTTCAACATAATAAAGTTGATTCCTTTGGGTTATTTGGATCAAAGCCATCATCTTTATTGCCAATAATTATCGAAAAAAATGGCAACTCACAAAGCCACCATATAGATGCCCAAAAAAAAAATTCAAAAGAATGTAGCCTTTGATAATGATAGCATGAAACATTAATTTCAGCTTATTGCTTATTGGTACAAGCATCTAGAAAATTTTAAAAAAATGTAAAATGTGGGTATGTGTGCTGGACATGGGCTAGCCGAAACATTGAACCAAGGGAGGGTCAGAGTTGTGTTTATTTCATTCTTTTAAATGAAGAAAGGAGCTCTAAATCAATAAAGGAAACAACTTTCTGATGATTGAAGCATGAAAAGTTGCAATCAAAGCAAGTCAGGCAAAAAAAAAAAAAAAAAAGAAGAAACATCTTCTTCGTAATACATACGCATACCTAGAGAGCCCAGAAAGAGTTTTGAAGAGAGAGAAAGCTTTGGTATTGATCATTAATGGCGGGCGGTTGAGACATGTCATTACCATAGAAATCCAAGGCATTTCAAGACACCTATCATCCTCTTTCTAATCCCAAACAACTTCTTCTACCTAGCACGCATTGCAGCAACATATTCCAAAACCTCAAAAATGTCACTAGAAGCACTCCTAATCCAAACCCGAAGTCTTCTAAACCCAAATCCAATCCCAAACCTAGAAAACCGGTATCTGATCAGAAAACGGTTGAGTTTTTTATATCTAGGCAAGCTAGATCTCAGTAATAATGATAAAAAAAAACTTGCTCTTTCATGAAAAAGAAAAAGTGAGCATGGCATTCTAATCATCTACAAAACCGAAAAGGAAAAGGAGGAAGGTTGCAAAAGTTGATGCCTTTGATGGCCTCAAAGATCAAAAATGGCAGCACAAAGATCAACATTTTGAGATGGGGGAGCGTCCACTGATAACCAGAGCAACAAGCAGTAGCTCTTGATGAAGGCTTGGGTTCACGAAGCTGAGCAGAAAGGAAGAAGGAGAAAATGGAAGGCAGTCACTTGAGCTGCGTATGTCACTTAAATGAAGCAAGGGCTAAAGACTTGGTTGGTATGGCGAGGCCCGCAGGAGAAGGTGAGAGAAAAAGAAGGCACGCTTGGGCTGGCTCATAGAAGAAGAAAAGAGGTCACGTGCACTGCGCATGTTATTTAAGTGAAATATAACCAAGCTTTGGGTCAGAAATGAATTGAAGTTTGGGCCAAGCCCATGCAAAAAGAGAAAAAAAGAAGGCATTGAAATACGAGCCGCAGCTGGAAGGAGAACGGCCCAAAATGGGAGGGCAGCAAAGCGGAAGGAGCAGGGTGCCGAGTTGGCTTGCTTTTGGGCCGAGAAGATTGCTCCAACCAGGCCCACGCGAGAAATGAAGAAGAAAGAAGAGGACGGGCCTGCTGGAGCTGAACGCAGGTTTGACCGGTCATTGGGAATACCCAGACTAGGCCCGTGAACTGAGAATGCTGAGGATGGACAAACCAGGAATGCATAAACCATGGCTTGCTGTTAGGCCACAAAGACTGGGCCTGTAGCAATTGGGCCAAGCTTTGTCCTTCTTTTCATCATGCAATAGGATCCAATTCTTTTTCTCTCAATTCTTTGATAAAAAAATTTTGAGTAATTTATCCAAATTTTTATAAAATCAACAAAAACATATGGAAATTCCATTTAAATCATGTATTTGTCACCAAATGTTAGATAATAAAAGGAAATTGAGATGTCGGTCGTGTTTAAAACGGCACGAGTTTTGTACGTAACCTAGTCTGGAGGGGGCAATTTGTTAGCAACTAAAAATTTATATGTTCCGTACCAAGAGTGAAAATTAAATTAATTATTTGGGCCAACATTTTTAATTGATTTAATTAAGCCCAAACGACTTCAAAGTCAAAGCCCAAATGACTTTCAAGTCAAAGCCCAAACGTCTTTCAAGTTAAGGCCTAACTGAAACTTAAGAGACTCCCAAGTCGATACCCAAGTCAAAGCCTAAGGCATGACCCAAGTCAAAGTCAAAGTCGAAGCAAATGATTCATAAGTCAAATCGATCCAAGATGAGGCCCGATTGAAGGCCCAAAATGGGGTCCAAATCCATCTTGACTTTTCAAGGGAAGGGGGGGAATTTGCTTATAAATAAGCCTCTACCCGCACTTCATTCAAGGTTGGAAAATTGAAAGAAATCACCAACACTCAAACATACACTCTTTGAAGGAAGATAACAAGCATGTGTCATCCTTTCTCGAAGATCAAGTATTCACATTGATTGGTTTAAGTCTTTCCGACCCGCTCCCTTGATAAAGCTCACCCAAACTCATTCAGAGAGATCAAATTAGAAGATTACTTTAATTGTATTTTAGAGATTATACCATATATAATTCAATATAAAGATTCAATTTTGTACTTAAATTCTTGTCTAAGTTATTTTAGACACAAAATTTATGTTACATCGCCATTGAGAATTATGGGACTAATAATGTTTCCTCGGATGGTCAGAACTACATTGGTAGTAAGGGGACTTTAGGTCATAGTGTATGTAGGGATATAATTGTAATTTGATTCTTGTACAGTTATTATATATACGACACTAGGCTACCAAGGTTTGGTGAGCTTTATTTTAAGTATAACTTGATGGAGAAGAAAGAGTAGGTAGGCTAGAGTTTTAAAATTCTAAGACCGATTGGCTCTGATACCATGCGAAAGAACCATATCAACCAAAAGCTGAAACTAACAGTTGAACACCCAAGAATTGGTTTATACTCTCTAACATGCCCCCTCACGCGAATGCCTTGTCAGCTTGAAGCATGGATGCAGAAAAAGGTTCCTTCTATCTGGCACAATAAATCAATATAGGTGGTTGCTGAGAATCGAACTCGAGACCTCTTGTTCAGAAAGAACTGATACCATGTGAGAATAATGGGAAGGAAAAGCTTACCCTACCTTAGATGCATAACGTTGTATATATAATAACTGTACAAATGTCGAATTATAATTATGTCCCTGCATACACTATTACACCCCCTCAATCTGATCAGGGGAATGCACGGACATATTGGACTTTGAGAAGAGGAATGGCTTAGAAGACAATCCTTTAGTAAAAGTAATTGCAATTTGTAAGCTGCTAGGAATGTAAGGAATCACCAGATCACCACCAGCAACCTGCTATGGGAAAAACTAACAGACGACAATAATATGCTTGCTACGATCATGTTGAACAGGATTAGCAGATGTATAAGTAGCACTAACCTTACCACAATACAATCGTATTGGAGCAGAAACCGTAATGCCCAAAGTCATGTGAGAGCTTACGAATCTTGATTATCTCCACAACAGTATAACTAAGAGCATGATACTCTACCTCTATAGATTATTTCGAGACATTTGGATGCTTCTTGGAGCAACAGGCAATAAGGTTGGGACCAAAATACACAGCATAGCGCGTATATAGTAGAACGACAAGAGTCCTTGCTGCTAACCCAATCAATATCTAAGTAAGCTATAATGATGGAAAAAGAAACAGAAGGCCAAATCAACAAGCCATGATCCTGGGTGCTCTGCAGATACTTAAAAATACACTTAACAGCATGAAGGTGAGTAGTGTGGGGAACATGCATAAACTGAAAAACTACATGAACTGCATAGACAATGTTAGGTTGAGTCATCATTAAATACTATAAAGCATCTACCATATTTCGATAGTTAGATGGATCTGCAAGCAGTTCGCCATCAGAAAGGGATAAGGTGGTCTGGGCAAGAGAAGGGGTACTAACAGGTTTGACAGTATGGAGATAAAATTTGTGTAAAAGATCATCAACATGCTTCTGCTGAGAAGCAAAAAGTCCAGAGGCGGAACAAACCACCTGAATAGTAAGAAAATAGTAAAGTATTCCAACATCTTTCATAGCAAACTATCGAGAAAGGACATTGATAAATGACTGAATGATAGAGGAAGAACTGTCTATCAGAATAATATCATCGACATAGAGAAGTAAGACCAAAGTATGTGAACCAGTGCGAAGGATAAACATGGATGGATCTGCATTGCTACATACAAAGCTATGAGATAGTAGGAAACTATTGAAACAATTAAACCAGGTTGAAGGGCCATGCTTAAGACCATAAATAGCCTTCTTAAGCTTGCAAACAAATAAGGAAAATCAGGGTGTATGAAACCAAGGAGTTGTTTCATGCAGACTTCTTCAGTTAGATGCTGATGCAGAAAGACATTTTTGATATCTAACTGTCGAATAAAGCATTCAGAGGAAACAACCAAGGAAAGGACAAGATGAACAATAGTGGGTTTGACAATAGGATAGAGTGTCTCATGATAATCAATTCCTGCCTACAGATAAAAACCCTGTGCAATCAGATGTACTTTATACCTTTTCACATAACCATCAGACTGGTATTTCAGCTTATAAACCCACTTATACTCTACTAAATTTTAAGAAGATTGGGGTGGAACTAAATCCCGAGTGCCTTAGCCATTAGTGCATTATACTCCTCTACCACTGCATGTTTCCAATGAGAATATTTAGATGCTTGGGTAAAACAAGTGGGCTCGAGCTCATTAAGAGATGCAGATAGAAAGAAATACGTTCAGGTTTAAATATGCTAGATTTAGAATGGGTTTGCATCCTATAGGTATGGGTAGCAGGCTGAGAAGTAGTAGGTGGGGCTAGAGGAATTAGCTAGGTGACGGTGGGTGTGGGATATGGGCCGGTTGCATCTAGGCTAGGCAACAACCCACTAGGCAAAGAGACCATGGGGTATGCAATGTCCATGGCATGTGGACTTGGGATGCGCATTGCGAATAAGCCATCCGTAGACACAGTAGGGGGAAGAGCGGAGTGGGCTTGGCTGGGAAGCGGGTAGGGAGGTAGGTAGTATGAGACTTGAATGGTCTAGGCCTAAAGGCCATGAGGGGGGACTTCCATTAGATGGAGGAAAAAGGAAGGGCAAGACGAGCTAGGAATCATAGCAACGACGTCAGTAGTGTGGGTAAGACTTAAGACATCATCCAGGACAAAGGATGGAAATTTGTGCACAAGGGGAGCTCCAGGTGCAAGTGATGAATAAGGAAAATCATTTTTGTAAAAACGAACATGATGACTTATGTAAATACGGTTAGTAACAGGATCACGACATCTATAGCCCTTATATTAAGGGCATAGCCCAAAAACACACACTTAACAAAGCGAGGTAATAATTCATTTACAGAGCTAACAAAATGTGGGAAACATGCACATCCAAAAAGTTTTATAAACTGATAGTCGGGTACCTTTGCAAATAAAACCTCTTATGGAGACGTATCATGCAACACAGGAGCAGGAAGCCTATTAATGGTAAAGACATCGACACAAACCACATCTAACCAAAAAGAAGCAAGAAGTAAGGCATCATTAAGAAGCAAGCGAATCATCTCTAGCATATATTGATGCTTACGCTCAGCTACCTGTTTTGTTGTTGTGTGTCAGGATGAAAGTAAATACCATATTTATCAAAGAGATCATGCTTACTGTTTTCGTCAAGTTCCCTTCCTCCATTACTTTGAAACATTTTAATCTTGTAACTAAAAAGATTTTCAACCAAATATTTGAAAGTACAAAATATATTATAGACTTTCGATTTACATTTCGTATGATAAATCCACCTAAATCGAGAAAAGTCATCAACAAAGGAGACATAGTACTTATAGCCTTAATGAAATATGACAAAGGACTACCATGCATCAGAATGAATCAACTCAAGTAGGGCAATAGTATAATGTTCCGCTAAATCCAAAGGTAACCCATGAGAATTGGCTAAGCGACAAGTCGTACAATCATCATAAAAAGAAGAGGAAACTTTTAAATAATTGTTTCTCTTCAAATGGCAAGAACTCGAGCTCTATAACACCCTAAATGACAACACCAATGATTTCCTCAAGTACTGAATGCTAGATTAGCATAATTCAAGGGACGCTCAACAGGAAGACTAACTGGATAAGCATTGCCGACACTAGGAGCCTACAAAAGGACATCACTCGTGGTGTTGTCCTTGAAACAAATAGAAGTAAAGTCAAAAACCACACTACAGTTGTCACTATAAAGTTACCTAATAGAAAACGAGTTGCAATGCAACTGGGGACCATGAAAGACACGACAAAGATGCAATGGCTTCACAGGAGTAGAAACAGTATTATGACCAACATGCCTAACAAGCAATAAGGTATCATTCCCAACCTCAACAAGACTAGTGCCAGAGTAAGGAGATTTGGTAAGAAGCCCACTATCGTTAGGAGTCATGTGAGAAACTACAATAGAGTCAGGACACTAGACTTATTCCATAGCATCAATAGAACGGATCGTAGTATATGCAGGAAGGGCTGGTTGCTAGCGAGGATTATAGCGGCTAGGACAGGTATCAGCAGAGTGACCTAGAGCATGACAGATTTGAGAGACAGTACTGAGATAAGATCCTAAAATTCCTTCTAATTGCTTAGTGCTTGCAGAAAAGGAGTTACTATCCTAAGTAGAAGTACGACCAGTACATAATGATGAAACAACTGAACTACCAAATACAATACCAGTAGGCACACTCCTGGATGTAGTATCATTCTGCCAAGTATCATTGTTCTTGTGCCTGATGAATTAGAGTGTCGCTATTAGACTGAAATTTCAAGCGCTACCATAGAAAATCCACTTGGAGTGCAGATAATCAAAAGCATGGCTACCAGGTAACATAGAGTTAGTGGTAATGAAACTATGATAATCGGGGTGCATACTTAATTAATTTAAGATCTGACATAGGATTCTGAATAATATTTAATGAATAAGTAATATTTTTAATATGACAAACGTAACTTCCATGGACTGATCCACACCTTTGGATATATTTGTGAGCATACATTTAAGATCTAATGCTCTAGCTAAACTAGCAGTATTAAAATGAGAAGCCAAATGTGCCAGATTGGCAAAGCATGTGGAATATTACATGCCTCATAGACCATATCCTTAGAAATAGTAGCAAAGATCCATGCTCAAATGAGTTACTTAGCGTGTAACCAAAAGGAATATGCTGGATTCGGCTGCAGAAAACCAGGAGAATCACAAATGGTGGAAACTGGCTACAAGATAGTACTGTCAAGCATACTTTGAAGCTATTGCATGATTACAAATGAGGTAAGCTGAGTTTCCCAGAAGAGATAATCATCCACCGATGTGAGCACTATGGTGACATAAGTTGTGACATTAGCGGTCCATAATGATGGTGGAAGCAATGGAGGACATCCACCATGTGTCGGGACCAAAGGTGAAGGAGACCAATGATCATCAAGAGCCCTAGAATAGGGGTACCCAATTGACCGATGCATAGATGTCACCGGTCTACATACCCAAAAGTAGGCAGACCAAGGGTTGAGATATACAGCGTGGAGGCAGGCCATGACACAGAAAGAGAGGAAGTCGGTTGGGCATGATGCCAGGCCTAACCGAAAGAGGAAGTATGGAGGGAGGACATCAGCATCAGCCCGCTCGACGATGGCAAAGGTATGGGAGGCGGCAGAAAGTCCAACTGACGAGAGCTGTCGCCAACGGGATTGGAAGTTGACAAACAAGTTAACAGTGATTGAAGCTGAATGTAGCTTGCTTCTTGTCGTCCTTGTTGTCGCCATGGCCATTACTCAAGTTGACAAAGAAGAATGATTTTTAGCTAATTGATCCATGGCTATGATATCATGTAAAATCTGTTAGGAGAGAATTGTTTTCTCGCATTCTCTCTTGCCAGTCCCCTCTCATTCAATTTCTCATTCAATTTTAATAAATAGATACAATCAAGAGAATACCTGCAACCTATGATGATTACACCGAATCTTGTCCGTCACCACTACGGAGAACAAAATAAAATCAAAACAATATCTCTATCAAACACTATACATCACAAATGTCTCCTCATTATACTTATACATAAATAAGCACTAGGGACCTAGATTCTGAACATTATCTCAACATCACTCTCTTAGATGATTTATGGTCACAATTAGTCTTTTATGAGTAATAATATTAGTTTCAAGAGGATCATGGGACCTCATTTCACTAGGATTTCATTGTCACTATCAACTTGGGTTTTGGATAAAGGGGCACTAAACCTTTGTACTCTAGCTACAACAATAATCTTTCAATCATCATAGGGAAATGGTGGATGGAATAACAATATAGGGGGCATAGGTAAAAACACGAATAGACAATAGTAACGGCAAAACCTTTTACAATAAATCTTCATAAAATATAGGTTTATATGTATATTATAGTACTATCATTTCATTGTCTAATACTGTCGATACCTGAGCTCCTACTACTAAGTCCGTCTTTCCGGGCACCAATTGGTTTGAAGGGATTTTAGGTTCTTATGCCAACATTGTCTACCACTTTTGTCATGCATATTGGGATATTTTGTTGCACATGTTCCAATCGGTAAGCGTTTTCAGCAATCGATGCTTCATGCTACTTTAGTCTTCTCGACCCTAGTGAATGGGTTTGTCACATTCACTTAGTGGCAGTCTCCCCTATGATGTAAACTGAAGATAAAGTGCTATTTAAAACTAAGTATTTTGGTTGGAATTTAGGATAAAATTAATGTCATTGATTTCTGAATTTGAAATGGTTAAGCATTCTACTTGTAGGCCTCTTAAACTAATAATGTTAATTGTGTACCTCAACTTTGACAAAAGCTCAAGTCTATTCAAAAACCATGCCATGATTAAAATTGTGATGTGATTTATGTCTATATGCCTCTTTATTTGCTTTCAAAGTGACACACTTTGGTGAAATATTAACCTAGGCCCCTAGTATCGGAATTGTTTCTTTTCATTACTATTCTTTCAAATATTTTTACATGGGTAACAATTTAGATATGTTGGCTCATGTCCAAAGACTCATAAGGTTGTTCCGAATATGGAAGTGGAGAGACAGGATAGAGTCAACAATGTGTGGGCCTTTGCACACACATACAAATGACCCATAATAGGCATATTTGCCTTGCCGACCAAGGACGGAATCGAAGTCTTAGTCCTGGAAGGCCTTCCAAATGCATTTGCACGCTGAGGACTTGGTGTTGGAAGTTTTTGCTCAGGTTGTTTAGACTCCAAGCCTAACCAAGATTATGCCGCTTTAATTGATTTTGTAGAGACTTGGCATCATTGCCCAGTGTTGGAATTTGACCCAAAATTATGTATGGAATATTTTGAAAGATATTATCATAGAAAGATATTATTTTGTATGGAAGATCTTATTTCCTATAAGTTTAGGAGTAGAGCATTTGTGAAACATTCCAGAAAGTAAGCGAGGTATCCTCTTGAGCCAACGTGGTGTCTTAAGATGTGAAGGTCATGTGTGTGAGGCGGGGTATTTGAAGGTATATCCTAGGCACACCAACCCCAAGTAGAGGGAGATTCAGTTGCTAGGGAAGATAAATTCGTGATAGTGGGGGTGATTTGACACTAACGAGAGGAGATTAAGAGTGCATAGCGTTATGAGTTTACCAAGTTGTAACCTATGTTTTCTGTTATAATGAAAAAGTGCTAGTTATTGTTGGGCTATGGTTTTTCCCCCTCAATGTGGAGGGGGTTCTCACGTAAAATTGTAGTGTGTATGTTTGTGGCCAAATTCTATTTTATGCTGTTGTTCTCAAGATGTGATATTAGAACAGGTTTAATCCCAACAAGTTATCTAAGAAAGGGTTTAATTCCAATAGGTGGCACCAAAGCTGGTTACAGTCAATTGAGATGAGCATACTTGTAGAAGACACAATCAAGAGAAGATTATTTTGTTCGTTGATGGATCAAGTGATAGTGCTGGTTGATGGATTGTGATGTGCTAATTGATGGATTGTGACATGCTGAAGACGTTAATAAGAATTGAAGCTGCAGCTGATGGTGATGTTGTTCCACAACCATCAACAGTCAAGATGAAATTGGTTGGTGGATTGGCCTCCTAAGCTGAAGTCGTTGCCGATGAAATGTAATTATAGCGTAGAGGGAGGTTCGTTGGAATTTTGCCTCAAAATTATGTTTGGAATATTATGGAAAATATCGGATGATATTGGAAGATATTATTTTATATTAGAAAAATTTTATTTTCTACGGAAGATCTTTCTTCCTAGAATTCTAGGAGTATTAGGAAACTTATTATTTCTAGAATCCTGGTTTGCTTACAAGTAGCTTGGAAGTTATGGCAATTCTAACACATAAGAGATGGACATTTGTTAGACATTTTGGAAAGTAAGCAAGGGAACCTTTTCCTAAGGTGGGGTCTTGAGATGAGAAGGTTGTGTACATGAAGCCGAATATTTTAGGGGTGTATCCTGGGCGCCCTGGCCCTAAGTAGAGGGAGAGGGCGTTGAGAGCGGAAGATAGATTTGTGAGGGTGAGGGGTAACTCAAACACTATCTAGAAGAGATTGAGAATACATAGTGTTATGAGTTACAAAATTGTGATAAATTTATTCTATTGCATAGGATGGCCCAATTATCATTTGGCCGTGGTTTTTCTCCCTTAACATGGAGGGGTTTTTCACGTAAAAATTATAATGTTCCTTGTGCTATGCATGCTAATGGCCAAATTCTATTTTACGCTTCCATTCCTAAGATGTAATATTAAAGCGAGTTAAATCGCAATAAATGGTATTGGAATGGGTCTAATCCCATTGCCTTGAACATTTTATAGCATAGTTTTTAGCTTGCTTAGGGAAACAAGCTTGTTACTTCGTACATTTCTTTTCATGGTATTTGTATGGTGTGCTGTTTAGAGGAGTTTGATAGAACTACTTTCGAATCACTTAAAGTAAAATTAAAACTGATTTTTCTCTCAAATTGTTTCATATTTTTTAATATCTGAATCCCTACCTTTATCCCAAAAGTTTCGACTACCGTATATGTCTTCATTGACAATTACTACAGTTTCATTTTACACTTACCTTAGGCAGCATCAGTACGAAGTCCATGTTCATTTACGTAATTTTCAAACTCTTATTAAAAAAACATCCTTTCCATTACAAGCTTAAAATATTTAAAAGTAATACATTTTGACAATTCTCCTCTACATGAACATTTTTGGAAAGAGGGGCCCACAGGTATGACTACCGATAGAGAGTCTATTGAAATTAGTCTCTCTATGGGTAATTATATTTGTAGAGGTAAGACTCTCTATATCTGAATCTTCTTAGACCCCATGAAAACAAAACCTACAAGGGAAGTTGTTATTGTTGTATGAACATTTTTGGAAACCTAGCATTTGCGTTTTTAAGTCTTGCACTTATGTACAAAAAATGGACATGTAGATTACTGTTATTGTTGAATTCTTGAATGACTAGGTCTTTCTTATAAATGCTTAATGCCTACATACTTTGGGTTGGATGTTGCACACACAACAATTTGTGTTATTAATTGACTGCTGACCTCATTATTGCAAGTAAAATCTCGTTAGTAAGTTTTGGGTTCTATTGTTGTTCTAAATTGTAATTCTCTAGAACCTTTTGGATGTGCTTGGTGTCCAATTTTGTTGGCCATTCTATATACACATGTCAACCTAGCTTTATTTATTCTGTATTTCTAAGGTATGCAAGTAATTTTGAGGATTATTGCTACTTAGAATCGAAAAGAATTTATATTTATATCATTTGGAACGCTAGCTTTCTAGAAAATATTTTCTCTTTCCTAAGGTTATTATTTGAATTGGTCGCATATGTTTAGACACCATGTTTTTGATGCTGAAGACATTCTTGTTCCCACACCAGCAATCCAACAACGGGACCTATATCCTTTTGAATGTTAACTTTCATGAAAATATTGTTCCTCCCTGATCTCATTAATTACCTTGAGTTGAGCCTGCATCTTCCTCTCAAGCTTATAAAGACTCTAAGTAAGTGTTTGGTTGGGGAGAAAATAATTTTTCCGAAAAATAATTTTTGAATTTTTAATTATTTGGCAGAGTAAAGGACGACGAAAAACTATTTTTTAAGGAAAATCGTTTTCTCCCGAATAGAAGAAATGATTTCCATCTTGAGAAAAGAAGTTAATTTTCTTTGTAAAACTCTTTCGACAGTGCGATCAGCTAGAGTTTATGTGCAAAATTCAATTTCAACAGTTCGAATTGAAACTTGACTATCAAATGGAAAAGATTAAAATAAAATATAATCAATTTTTGAGCTTAACTTTCCTTCATTTTGTCAATATTTATCTATATCAGGATAATTTAATCGATAATTTTTTGTCACCTCAACAATTTAGTTGATATTTTTCCCAACCAAAACAATTTCAACATTTAGATTAAAATACGATTATTGGATCAAAAAGATTAAAATATGCTGAGGGCCAAATTTTAAGCTAAATATTCCTTTGTTTAGCCAAATTTTTCTCCACCAGGACAATTTAGACAACATTTATCACTACTTAAGCAATGTAGCCAACCTTTTTGCCACTAAAACAATTTCAACAGTTTGTACAGAAACTTAATCACCAAATAAGAAATATTCAATTAAGTTAAATTTTTTTTTGAGCTCAATAATCCTTGATTTAATCAAGATTTTCTTCCCCACAACAATCCAGTGAATATTTGTTGTCACTTAAATAAGTCCATCGATATTTTTTGCCACTAAAACAATTTCAATGGTTTGAATCTAAATTTGATCATCCAATATGATGAATTTTAAGCCTAGTATTTAAGTAAGATTCATTCATTTGGTCAACATTTATCTCCGTCACGACAATCTAGTCAACAATTTTTGCCAAGTAAAGAATTCAGTTGACATTGTTTTTTACCAAAAAAAAAATTACTTGCATCAAATGACGAAAAGGGTGACATGAAAATTCACTTTCATTAGAAAGAATTTTCTATTAAAAATAATTTTTTGGAAAGAAAATTCCCCCCATCAAACACTAACTAGATTGAAAGAAGTGATGGCTGAGTAGTATAATCCTGTATAGGATTTAGTCTCACCTAAGCCTGGTCATATTTGGTTGATACTATATGAATTTACAAAATGAAGTACCAATTTGATGACACCATAAAGAGATGCGAAGTTCATCTGGTGGCTTTTGGTGTTCACCAGTAGGTATGTATTTATAACACACTTTAAGAGGAATACAACACTATGAACTAGGAGCCCCAGAGTCTGTATTTATATTAGTAGAAATAATATAAAAGTACAACTGTATCCTTAGGGTTCCTCTATCACAGCCCCTCAATCTGTAGGGACAGATGCATACACAGATTGGGCTTTGGAAATAAAAATTCTGTTACATGGGGAGACTTAGTAAAAATATCTACAAACTGGAGCTCAGTGGGAACATAGTGAACAGTGAGGTCACTAAGAGGGACACGCTCTTGAACAAAGTGACAGTCCACCTTGATGTGTTTGCTGCAACCATGTAACACAGGATTGGCGACAATATAAGTGGTTGAAATATTATCCAGAGAACCTTAATGGGTGCAGTGATCAGAATACCCAGCTTAGCTAGCAAATAGCGAATCCAAAGAATCTCTGTAACAGTGTAGGCAACGGTGCCATACTCAGCTTCAGTAAAGGACTTGGATACAATAACTGCTTCTTGGAGCACTAGGAAAGAAGATTAGAACCTAGGAACACAGCATAACCAGTGGTTGATCAGAAGCTATTGGGACAACCAACCTAATCAACATCAGAGTAAGTCACGACAACATTGAGATGACCCACATCAGATGATTGACAGTGCTTACACAAGCATTTCAAAATCCTCTACATAGCAAGAAGTTGAGTCGTGTGTGGTTCATGCATAAACTGGGATACAAGATTAACCGCATAGGCAATATCATGCCTACTCATAATTAAGTATTGTAAGGCCCCATCCATACTCCTATACTCAGTGGGGTCAGAAAGCAATTCCCCATCCATTAAAGACAAAAAGTCTTAGAAGAAAGAGGGGTGTGAACAAGTTTGAGTTTGGAAAGGTTAAAGCAAACAAGAAGATCCTAGACATATTTAGATTGTAAGAGAAAGAGCATGTCAGGAGTTTGCACCACCTCTACCCCAAGAAAATAATGAAGATTCCCAAACGTTTCATAGGATATTGAGTAGGCAAGCGATAGATAAAGTGATAAAGAAAAGCACATGAGCTACTAATGAAAATGATATCATCAGTATATAGTAATAGTATGATAAGGACACCAGAAGGCCAAAAGATGATCATGAAAAAATATGTCTAACCACAGAGCTGTAAAACGGGTCGTCTGGTCGACCCATCTAATAAACGAATCAATTTCGTGTCGACCTTGGAAATAGCTTAGATTTGCTCAAAACTGAAAAATAACAAGTTTTCACACTAAACGGTCAAATCGTGTCGACTTTGGATTGAAATCGGTTTGGTTCGGGTCGGGTTCGCGTTTCTCTCAGTAAATTCGGGTCAGGTTTGAGTCTGGTTATCGTGTCTGGTCAGACATTTACAACCCTATCTGACTACAAGTAAAGCCCAAGGAAAGCAAGAAGGTGCTGAATTTGTGAAACCAAGCCCAAGGAGCTTGTTTTAACCATACAAAGACGTATTTAATTTACAGACATGGTGCAGATAATCAAAGTTAACAAAACCTTATGGCTGGGCCATGTAGACCTCTTCAGTAAGATCACCATGCAAAAAGGAATTCTTAACATCCAATTGCCTAGTAACCCAACCACGAGAAACAACTGAGGAGAGAATAGTATGAATAGTATTGGGCTTTACAACTGGGCTAAAAATGCCATGGTAGTCCAGTTCAGCTACTGATCAAACCCATAAACAACCAATTGAGCCTTTTGCCGCTTAATGCTCCCATCAGAATGATACTTAATCCTATAAATCCCTTTACAAGTTAACAAATTCATATTGCAGTATAAACAAGTGCATTAAACTCTTCCACCATTGCATCAACCGATTAAAGATGTTTAGATTCTTGTGAAAAACAAGTAGGCCCAAATTGGTAGATGTAGATGCACTTAAGAACAAGAGGACACGAGGTTTAGACATGCCCAACTTGGATCACGTTTGCATGGGATGTAAATCACTGGGCTGAGGATGAGATGGACTGTGTATGGATTTGGAAGGTGGTGCAACAGAGGGAGAAATAGGTTGGGCCGACAGGATGTGCAAGCTAGAGGATTGACGCAAGGTACTAGAGATGGTAATGGGTTGGCCTGGGAGATCGCTTGGGATAGTGGACTGAAGAGATAGGCTGGGCAAATTCGAGAGAGAGTTCGGGGTGGGGCATCAAGATGCGAAGCTGGGGGGTCTCTGTGTGGTAAGATTGGGTTGGCACAGTAGAAGATGCCCCTTAGTCGCAGCGGGGGATGTTGTAGCATGAGCAATGAGCGGGACAGGCTGGTCTAGCGAGGTTAGGCTAGGTTGGTGAGGCTGAGAGATAGGGCAAGCAATGGTGACAATAAGCCCAGTAGGTGGGATGGCTTGGTCAGACACCTGGAAGCGTACAAGGGTAAGATAAAGGAAGACATCTTCATGAAAGACAACATGGCGACTCACATAAACATAACCCATTTGTGGATAAAACATTGATAACCCTTATAATTAGAAGCATGCCATCAAGATCAAGATGATACTTTGTGAGATAGATTAAGAATATTAGGAAAACATTCACTCCCAAACACTTTGAAAAAAGAATAATCAAGGCCTGATGAAAAAGACATTCAAAAGGAGAATGATTATCAAGAACATGTGTGGGAAGGTGATTAATCAGATAAATAGCTGTATAGGAAACATCAAACCAAGTTGACCAAGTAAATTTTTGTCTAGTAAAAGAGCGCAAGCCATTTCAATAATATGTTGATGCTTGTGTTCCACAACATTGTTCTGTTCATGGGTTCGAGGATAAGATTGTTGAAAAGCGATCCCGTTTTGCTGAAAATAAGTGATTAATGGTGTGTTATCAAATTCTTTTCCACCATCACTTTGAAAAATTCTAATTTTATTATCAAAAAGATTTTCAATCGATTTTTGAAAAACAAGAAAAATAGAATAAACCTTGAATTTATGTTTCATGGGATAAATCCATGTATATCGGGTATAATATCCAGAAAGCACACATAGTAAACATAATCGAAGTTAGGAAAAATGGGAGATTGCCAAACATTCGAGTCAATTAAATATAGTGGTGTACCAGAGCAATGTTCAACATTATTAAACGGTAACCGATGAGCATTGCCCATCTTGCAAGCAATGCATTTGTTAGAAAACTTGGACTCAGAAACAATAAAGTTCTTGTACTTCAGTATATCTAAGGTCCTATACCCATAATGACCTAGCATATGATGCCAAACATCACTCGATGCTCGAATGGAGACCAATGCAGCATGGGGTGCAGAGGAGGAAATGGAGGAGACGTCATTATCATTGGTACCCTCCATAATTGTGGTTCTCGTTGCCTTGTTCTTAATATTCACACAAAAGCAACAAAGTTAGCCATGCAATTATTATCCTCACATAGTTGATGCACACAAAGCAAATTATACTTCAAATTAGCGAGTGCAAGACATGATTCAATTTGAGAGATTTAGCAGATGAGTTCAAAGAAGCTTGACTAACATGACAAATGGAACCTAGAACCATTATCAACGATAGCATAACTTATACCTTGGTAAAGAGATTTTAGAGGAGTGTATACCTTCAGCGGGGGTTATGTGGGTAGTTGCACCTGAATCTGGGCACCAAGTGGCATCATTAGCCTCGCCAAACTAAATAATGGCCAAGCTGGTAGGACCAGAGACAGAGGGTTGAGAATAAGCTAGAGACGGGAAGTAGCGGGGATAGAAGGCAACTGTATAGCCAGGCTAAAAGCACAACTGACAAACAACTAGAGATGGGGGGACTCGTTAGGATTAATGGCAGAAGATGACATAGACCTTAAAGAGTATGGAATAGCAAAAACTGCAGTACAAAGACTATGAATAGGAGATATACCTAATGTAGATTGGGTGTACCCAGTAGAGGAGGATTGATCTTACTGCTGTAGAGAATGATTGCCGCTGCCCCCTCAAGATCCATGACCACGTCCACCTCCACCTCCACATCCCCGACCATGGCCTCCACATCAATTCCTGCGACCTTCACACTAATTAGTGTTTTGGTTGGAGGATTGGGTGGAACCATGAGAGCTATTGTTTCAGCCTTAAGAAGTGGAATTTATGGTACCAACGGCAAAAGCTTAATAGTTGACATTACTGTGCTTGTGTAGATGAAACGGCGTTGCTCATAAAGAATTAGTTTGGAATGCAACTCGTCAAACATTAAATTTCCACCAAAATATGCAATCGTGGTAATTAAGGTCTTATACTCTCCATCAAGGCTGAACAAAGTGTATTGCACCAATTCTTGCTCACTGAGAGGTGCATTGATAGCAGTGAGCAAATCAACAATGACCTTAATCTCGCAAAGATACATCTCTATAGTTTAGGATACTAACTTCCACAAGGTCGTAAGATGACATTTCAATTCAAGTGTTTTGTCGAGGATCATGGTAAGCAAATGCTAGTGGAGAAGATGCCAAATTTAATATAAGTGCTGTAAGTCATAGATGTCAAAATTGATATCTTTGGACATGGTAGCGAAAGGCCACGAACAAACTTGTTGATCACCCTGTAACCGTTGACAAAAGAGGGGATTGGGTTGCTGATGGCCCGTAGCATCAACAACATACATGGGCACTGGGGAAAGTGAACCATCACCGAAGCCAAGCATGCTGTAAGTGATGACATGAGCAAGAAGCCATTGATGCCATGTGAGATAATCTTTCGGTCCTGTGAGAACATTATTAACCACCTTGGTGATAGTAGGTGGATTCGTGGGTGGTGGGAGAAGTGGTGTGCCACTATTACCAATAGAGGACACGAGTGAGAAACCTACAAGAAGTGACTCAAGAGGCTGCATGGGTGTAGGGTTAGGGTTAGTGCTAAAGCTCCCATATTCGAGCACACATTATTTTCGAAAAGGACAGTGTTGGACACCGACCATGATGGCTACCCCTGGGATAAGGGTGGAAGAGAGGTGGCAACAAAAGATGCCACAAACAGCTACTAGGGTAGAGTAAAAGAGTGATGAACCGGGATTGGACCAGCATGGGGCTAAGTTGGCGGGTGGTCGTGGAAAGTATTTAAGGTTGAGGGGATGGGAGAGTGATACATGGCGGGCAAGGATGGTGACAGTGTTTGTGACGGTAGGTGCTTTTTCGTGGAGGAGATGTCCTTAAGATTGAAGGCTTAGGATGGGTTTATTATGGCAGCAGAGGCGGAAAGTGTGGCGGAGCATGGTTGCTTGAGGGCTATGCTAGGGCAGCAACGGAGGAGAGAGAACAGATTGAGAGTGTTAAGGTTTTTCAGGGTAGGGTTTTAATACCATGTAACACACTTTAGGAGAAATAAATCTCCACCAACTGGGAGCCCCTGGGTCTGTCTTTATATTAGTATAAATAATACAAAAGTACAAATGTATCCTTAGTGTTTCTCTATTAGTATTGATTTCCATAAGACCTGTGCCCTTGGTTAAGGGAAACAAGTGTCATACCATTTGAACCAATCTATATTTTTAAAACCTTTAGTCCTATTAAGCTAGATAAATTTTGGTCGATTCTTTCCTTTGTTTTTTCTTGTGATTAGCTTACTTGTAGCTTAGATGTTAAAAATGTATTTTTAGATAGAAATGTAACCAAGGAGATTTATATGAAATAACTCAAAGTATTTATTCAGTTAGCCATATTCCCTAAATTAGGTTTACAAGATCAAAAGACTAAATTATGTCCCTAAGATCAAAAGACTATTTATAATTTGAAATACATTTTGAAATCTTGAAAATAGTTTCGTAGTCTTAGACTTTTAGTTCCATTTTTTAACTTTTCATTCATTTCTACTATCTAATTTCGAAAGTAATGTTGATCCCTCAGTGTTTGTTTAGCAACCTAGTATTCATACTTCGATGTCACTCCTTTATATTACTTATATTATTATTGATATGTAGCCATTTATATCTTGTATAACCTTTTATTTATCGTTGTTCTCAAGTTTTTCATATGTAGCTATTTTCTTGGCTTTTAGGTAGTTCAAAACAAATTTAATCGTTTATTTAATAGTAGAAGTATGTGTGGGAAAATGTTTGAAGATGTATAAAAGACAGGAATTGTAGGAATATATGCTTTTGTATTACTGAATGCTTGCTTTCTTTTTTCCCCCTTTTTTCCTTGTCATAAATGAGCCCTTCTTGAGGATATTTACAATCATCTACCTCATCAATGGATGATGGAGATTAATTTGATCCTATGAATATTATTATGCTTCTACAACCTTCCATCTTAATATCCTCCTAAATATCTAAATATTATATTACAATTATCTAAAATATTTTTCATAGAATTATCTAAATATTCCAGATATCTACAAATGTAAATACTATAGAACATGCTAGAGAGTTCTTCTAGAAAATTCTAGAAGAATTTAGAAGACTTTAGAGTAATTCGGAAGCTTCTACGATTGTCGGGATAGTTTTGAAATATTCTAAAAAGTTTTAGAATATTCCTAAAGGTTTCATGGTAATCTAGAAGATACCAGAATACTTTAGAAGATTCTAGAACCTTAATATCAAGATGTTTCTAGATTATTAATTTCTAACACCCCTTTAATCTAGAAACATACTTGTACTCCAAGCTGTTGCCTGAAATAGATGAACTTCTCTCTTGAGATTGCTTTTGTATATATCTGCTAGTTTCTCATATATTATGCAAAATTGTAGCTTGATTTCCTTTTTGTCCATTAGTTCTCGAATAAATTGATGTCAGATCTCAATGTGCTTGGTTCAACTGTGGATGACTCGGTTCCTTGTCATTACTATCCCTAACATATTATCACAGAAAAGTGTTACTGGTTCTTTGTTATCTTGATGTAGGTCAGCTAACATTCTTCTTAGCCATACTGCTTCACATGATGTGCCTGTAACTGCAATGCACTCTACTTCTGTGGAAGATAGTACTATTATTGCTTGCTTCTTGGATGACCAGGTGATGGCATGAGAGCCTGGTAGAAACACATATTTGGTTGTACTTTTTCTATCATCCACGCATCGACCTCAATCACTGTCTATAAACTCGACAAGCGTTGAATCTTTATCTATCTTATATAAAAGACCATAATTCTTCGTACCTTTGATGTACCTCAAAATTCTCTTAGCTACTGCAAAGTGAGCTTTGTTGGGCTCACTCATGGATCGAGTGACAATGATGACAACCTGAACTATGTCTGGTTCGATATTAGTGGGATAGATTAATGATCAAACAGACTTCAATAAGGTGATCCATCTACCTTCTCTTTGGCTTCATACTTAGAAAGTTTCTCATTTGTTGTCATAGGTATTGATGGTGGCTTGTAGTCAAGCATGTTAAACTTCTTAAGGAGATCTTTTGTTTATTTTTCTTGAGAGATAAATATCTGACCTCGACTTTGGTTTACTTGCATGCTGAAGAAGTACTTCATTAATCCCAAGTTTGTCATCTCAAATTTAGCCACCTTCTTGGAGTCTTCAGTCATCCTTTGATTGGTCCTAGTGTATATAAGATCATTAACATATAGTCACAAAATTAGAAGATCTTGTCCTTGGGTCTTGATATACAAGGATGGCTCATGGAGACTTTTCATAAATTCACTTTGAAGTAGATGCCCATCAATTCTGCTATTCCAGGCGGGCGGTGCTTGTTGACGACCCTATAATGCCTTGTTAGTCTATAAACCTTATCTTCGTGACCTTCCACCGTATACCCTTGAGGTTATTTAACACAGACCTCTTTTTCTAGCTTGTCATTTAGAAATGCTGACTTCACATCAAGTTGCAAGGCTTGTAACTTCAATTCTACTACTACAACAATTACTATCCTTATTGTTTCTATGTGAGCTACAAGAACAAATGTCTTTTCAAAGTCAATCCTAGGCTATTGTGAATACTTTTGGTGACTAGATGGGCTTTATACTTTTGAATCGATCTATCCTAATTGTATTTGATTCTATAGACCCATTTAAGTCCAATGACTTGCTTATTTTAAGGCTTATCCACCAACTGCCAAGTATTATTTTTCTCGATCATTCTGATTTCTTCATCCACTGCCTCAATCCATCTTTCATCTTTGGCAGCTTCTTGAAATGTTTGTAGTTGACCTGCAAAGAATGTTATGATTACCTGGCCACATTCATAGTCTTGTAGATAAGGTGGTGGACGTCTTTCTTGTTGAGGCCTCCTAATGTTTGAGGAGAACTTAATGGATTGGGCTTTGGAGTAGGGTTTAAAGAACTCGATTCACTTGAAGATGGTCTTACTGGTGAAGATGTGCCCACATCAACAAGCCTTTCTTCTCCAATTTCTTGAATGTGAAAAGTTTCTTGAGCTAATTATTGGGCAAGATCATCTGGCCAAATCCATTTGGATGCTTCATTAAATATGGCATCTCTTGAAATAGTTAACTTCTTATTTTCTGGACTTTAGAGACGATACCCCTTGGATTCATTGCTATAGCCAATGAATAATGCACTTTTCTTCTTTACCATCCAGCTTTTCCCTGTTCTCGTTTGGGAAGTGTGAATATGCAATACACCAAAAACTTTGAAATGATCTACCTTGGTTTTCCTCTTGAACCATGCTTTGTACGGTGTCTTCTTGAGCGATTAAGGATGTAGATGGTTGTATTTACTACTTCAGCACAGAACTATTTTGGCAAATTACTTTGCAACATGCAGGGAGCCATTTCAACTATTCTTTTGTTCTTTCTTTTCGTAACACCGTTTTGTTGACGTGTGCGCCTGACTGTAAGCTCTTTTTTAATATCGTCACTTTTACAGAAGTTATCGAACTCATTACAATTAAATTCTCTCCCACAATCAGACCTTAGAATTTTAGACTGTGCTGAATTTGTTTCTCTGCAAGGGCCTTGAATTATAGAAAATAAGAGAAGGCTTGTGATTTTTCTTTCAAGGAAGAACATCAACGTCATACGGGTGTAATTGACCCCTTACATGCATAAGTTTCAATTTCAAACATGCAAATTTGTTAGACTGCTTTAAACTGATAACAACACATTCTTTCATGATGGTAAATTGTTTGCAGATCTTTCCTATTATGTTGCACGAGTTTGCTTCCAGTGTTGAGGGAAAAGCCATCTCCAGAACTTGTAGTATTTGAAGCAAAAGATATTACAAGATTTTGTGTATCTTCGAGATTGAGAACATGCAGAGTCTGAAGAAGGTTGACTATGACTTTAACTCATATCAGAAAGAGGTCCATGAGGACAAGAAGGACGATATAAGTATTTTCTTTTAGGCGATCATTAGCTTCCTATGTTAAATATATGGGGGTCTTTTTTAATAAAAATTAGTCTATAATTCTTTTGTTTGTGATTTAGGTTGCCCCTAAGTTTTTCACTAAATGCATGATGTTTCAGAGTTTGTTTTCATGGAATTTAGATATGGCCTTCAGAATGTGGGAATTGAACTTTCTATGCTGCCGGTTAGAGGTTTTGATGCGGTGTGCATAATTTTTCAATCGAATTAGTTTGTTAATACAAGTTCAAATCATCCCCACAATTTGAATACAAGTAAATATGCAAGTTATATAGTATGAGATCTATTCCTAAGTTCGTGATTCATGAACCAAGCAAACATAATGTGAATAAAGAAAAACACGTTAAATATTGTCTTATCAAATGACCAATTGTTATAATTAATTATTCAAATATAATGACAGTTTGGACAGGGAGGATTTTACAAGACGGAGAATGGATGAGGTATCTAACATCATCTAGAAGAACTCTTCTTAACATTTAGTTAGATCCAACCCCCAAGTTACAGAAGTCTCACAAGATGCTCCTTGTCAGCGTACTTATGTCCATAAGCCCAGGAGTAGGAGATGCTCAAAATTTTCCAAACAGCAAGCAATTTTCATTATTCAAATGCTTACATATATTGAAGTATATTTGCTTCATAAAAAGAGTGATGTTTCTCCCTATCTCTTTCTTTCTGTCTCTCCAAACTTATCTCTGATAAAAAAAATGGTAGTTCTTTATGTGACAGAGTCAAAAAATGACGACTCAATACATGTCCATGAAAAAGTATTTTCATTAAGTCATTAGACATTGAAAATATCGCAACGGATTTGAGAGAAGGGAAATATATGACATGGAAAATGTCATAATGGATTTTGGACTACTAGATTGTCTAGCATGAAAAATGTTAATAGTTGATTTTAAGCGAAGGGAAAAATATGTTGATGGGGTGGACAACGTATGCCTTCCCTAGGGAAAGGAATGAGAGGAGCAGGTTGAGCTATACAAGTTGGATACGTTCGGCCTGGCATTACTACTGACAAGCCACCTGCTGTGGGTGTCATCACCTGCATTCCACCAAAAACAAAATTCTATTGCTCGTGAGTCATATCAGGTCCAGTCATTAGTCAGATACATACTCATAGGAGGTTGGAAAAATTTAACATAATCACATAAGAGACATCAGAACAACACTATATATATGGGATATTGGGATTTACTTTCTTTTTTATTTTTTGGAACAGTAAGCAAATTCCTTTTATAGGCTTGGTCCCCGGCTAACTCAGGTCAGAGAAAGAATGTTACATACAGCTGGGGATTATACCTAATGTCGGTTGACGCTCGTTGTCTTTAAGTTTAGCCAATTTCTCCTCCTACAGGAAAGTGATTTCTCAAAAATTTGACAAACTTCCATGGAAATTAAACCTGGACCTTTATATACATGGGAGAAATGCCAACAGCCATATCAACTAGTGTCGATTTATATTCGGACTTCATGAAAGCAAACACTTTTTTTATGAAAAAGGGGAGGTGATGCACTTGGTTATAAGATACAGCTTATAACTTGTTTTACTAGATGTAGAATATAGTATTCTTTGCATAACTCAAATGGCACTTGAAAAAGAAAAAAAAAGTCCATTTCTCAGTGCTTACTAGAAAGCGATTCGATTTGTGATATCCAACTATCTAATTGTTTGCATTGCCTCTTACAAAACATATTTTGTAATGAAAAATAATTCATCTAGTTAAGTGCTAGTGATTAATTCAATTGTCACAGAGACGAGGATAATGTGGTGGATTTGTAGCCAAAAAGATTGGATGTGATCAGAAATGAAGTGATTAGGGACAAAGTAGTAATCACACACGTAGAGAATAAGATGAGAGATGCTTGACTTTAAATGGCTTGGCCATGGAAGGAGGAATATAGGCGCACCAATGAGGGGATGAAAGGATGAACCTTTTAGAATGTAGATAGATGCTAAAGAAGAATTACAATGAAGTAAGTAGATCAATATGACTTGAATGTTTAGGACTAATGGAGGACGCAACTTAAAATAGGGGCCTATAGAAGTATATGATAAAGGTTGCAGACCTAAAGTAGTATGCTACTTGTCCTTTGTTTAGCTCATGACAGCAAAAGAAAGGTTAATCTATGGTTTTGACTATTATTTATCCTGCGTTTCTTGTACTTTAGTATGCTAATAGGAGTTTGATCTTAGCATATGCTGTTAGGATCTAACCTAGTGTTGTTTAATGTACGACGCTTACCTTGATTATTTTATATATATATATATATATATATATATATATATATATATATATATATATATATATATATATATATATATATATGTTACTGAATTTTAATATTTATTGTTTTTGATATCTTTTGTATGACAAAAGATTTTCAACTCCAAATTCTTTTCTCAAAATATTTTACATGTCTCTTAAAATCGGTCTCTCTACGAACATTGCCGTTAATAAAGCTAAGGCCCCCAACTGGAACCATACTAGAAGGAGCCGTTGTTGTTGTTGAGCTGATATGGCTAGATCAATGAGTTCATATGGTTGGATCAAAGTAAATCCTAAACGTAGTTTAGCTTGCCAAAAAAATAACATATAATCAACTTAGACGCTTGGAGTTAAATTCTAGCAAGAAGAGGAGGGAGTTCTCTCCACACATCCCCGCCTCTGTCATCGCCCCAACCAAGTGAGGGCTCTTCGAAGGGGGGAGAAAAGGAAAGAGAGAGACTATACAAGATTAATTAATTGTTTCATTATCGAACCCAAAAAAAAAAAAAAGTTGTTTCATTAAGACTGTGTTAAAAAATGTGCTGCCGAGCTTCAATGAAAATAGTTCAAAGTACAATAGTCAAGCAATTATTTATGTCATTTTTGTGCAAGCTGGCTTTACTTAGACAGGTAATGTAATCTGGGCATTTATTTTGGCCACTAAACCAATAATTTATGGACAAGCTCACAAACTCCTGTTATATCTAATAAATTAAAGGATATCAAAATAGTTTGGTGTAAATAAGTGACTCTCATTTTCATCAAATAAGGTCTAAACTATAAGTTTTAAAAATGAATAAATTTGCAATAGAAGAGTTGTATCTCTGTATGGATCAATAATTAATAACTCGAATCTAATTAAATGGAGGATCAAATATCAAAATTCCAACCCAATCTCAAGGTGCTGTATTATCTGCTTCTATTGTCTTATATATTAATTGTAATCTGCATTTCAGCCTGTGGGCATGTAATCTGCCACACCTATTCCCACTTTTTTTGATCATATATTACTTGTTCACGAATTCTTGTGTAAAATTGTCACAAATAAGAGTTATGGTGATCAGACAGAGATAAGTTTTTATAAATCTTTAAAAAAAAAAAAAAAATTCAAATCTAGAATTTTAACCAGTGGAACACATCTTAAGATGGGGGGGGGGGGACTGATTCAAACATGCTAATGCAGCTACTAGCAAGAAAGATAGTTTATTCTGAAAATCATTTTTTTGGAAAATATTTTTTGTTTTTGAGGAGAAATGTTTCCCATAAAAATGATTTTTGAAGAACAAGAAAAACCAATTATCCTCTACGCAATTGAAAATTATTTTCTACGAAAATTACTTTTCCTCTTATTTTTACAAAGAAATGGTTTTTAATTCCGACCAAATACAGTCCAAGAAGAGCCCCTTTTTCCATCATAGTTAACCAAATTTTTCTCAGAGGTTGATTTTTGAATAGCTCACTGAATGTAGTTTGAAATAATTACCCTTTCATAATGTCCACCGGCTAGCGATCAATTGGTTAGTATTCTAAATTTTTTAAAAAGTGGGTTTTTTCATTAGGAAGATCATAATGAGAGAAAGGAAGCATTGATTAATTTTCATGATAAAAGTGGAATTATAAATTAATGGCAACTAGATTACAGTGATGATGAAGCAACATACCACATTTTGGTTCCTGAGTTTTGCAGCAGAGCCAGACTCTAAGCCTCCATAATCAAACCCATCTTGAGAAGATGAAGAAAGATTAGGCCTAAACAAGTGCTCAAGAATGGCTATAATAAGGAACATGGAGACCAAAATCGCGGTAGCCACGAACCCAAATGAAATGGCATTCATGGAAGCTGATCCGAAACTCTTCCAGGTGGTTTCGCCTCTGTACGCGTCTTCTGTTTGGGTTGGGCTCATTGCTGATGCATCCGAGCTCGGATAAAAATTCCATGGCCTTGATGATCGTCCTTCCACTACCTCATTCATGGAGTATTCTTCTCTGTTTCACGAATTAAGCACGAAACCATTTGTTATGTTATAAGAAGAGGCATATATGAACATATTCAAGCATATAAATGTGGTTATTTCTGTGAATGTCAGAAGCTGTAGAGTGCAGTTATCAGTCTGAGAGACCATGTCGAAAATGGGTTCTTGAAACCAGTCTTCCTTGTTTCCGTGATATTTCACAAAAGATCTTCAAATAAGAAATTATCAACACAAATGAAAAATGGCTTTGATTCCTAACAGACAGACCATTGATCTAAGAGCAGGAAGAAAGAAAAAAAAAAAAAATACAGGAAAATAGAAGAGAGAATCATGAGAACCTTACCTAAGGAAGGAGAAGTCACTTTTAAGGAGCAGAAGCGAGCTTGAGATAACTGGTTCAGAGAAGTAGAAGCAGGCGGTCATATACATATATATTTATGTGATCATACTGGATATAATATAATGTTTTCTGAATCATGTAATTATTGGACTGGAGAAACAGATGAGTCCGCCTAGCTAAAGCTTTGTTAACTAGGGCCTTTACTTTTGTATCACCTTGAAAATGTAAAGAGCAGAGGTGCTTTAGAGTACTATATGGCAATTTTCCAGAAGCATGTTCCAACTTTGTCCAGAGCTCACGAAAGCGGCACTCATACTGGAAGGTGTGGTTGTTATTGATGTTGTTGTATGTTCCAATTCTATGCTTTTTTTTTTGGGGGGGGGGGGGTTTAGCTTAGCCAACAGTATTCCTTTGTTCCAATTAGGACAGGAAAGAAAAAAAGAGAAGAGACGGAAGGGAAGGGGTAAAAAGAGTAGGGGCTGCTCTATTGTGCAACTATACCTTGTTGACAGATTTGGGTAAGTGCCACAACGAGTTGATGAAATATTAGCATATGCTCTGCACCCAAAAACAAAATAAAATATTAGCATATGCTCGATTTATGAAATCATTTTTCATTATAATTGTATAAGAGTATGCCATGGAAAATACAATCATTATCGATCACGGACATTTTGAACACCTTATTCGATGTGGGTTTAATCAAGATTCCCATCAAACAATCTTACTTT
>JAKOGI010002324.1:95000-120408 GCA_029747015.1 Carnegiea gigantea
TATAAATGGAACAATTACCTTTTTATTGGTGTATACAGTAAAACTCAGAAGTTAATTTAGATAAAATTTTGTACTTAGGTTTTCAGTAACAACTACTAAAAGTTTCACATACAAGGCTTTTTTTTTTTTTTTTGTTTTTTTGGAGAACAACTGAAACTCATTATGAAGTGCATAAGTAGCATTTATACTCTTACTATTGAACTTTGGAATGATTTGACAGGGTGTACAGGACTTAACACTTTCTATTTAGCCTGCTTGAGCATAGTAAACTACATGACATGTACCATTTTCTTTACGCTAGACCATCCACGTATAACTAAGTATAGTCAAGTAAAAATGAATTCATTAAGGTTGGACTTGTCAAATCATCAACATTTCTTTTAAAATTAAAATGTTATTCTGGATGTCATGTATCACTTAACTTGCTTTATTTTATTAATAATTTATAGTAGCATTATAATTCTTTCTATGTTTAAATTTTTGAGGTGAATTCATATGAATTTAAGTATTTGAATTTATATGAATAACAGTGATCATTATATTACTATATTTATTCCTTCCTCAAAGCATATTAGTTGTTTTTTTTTTTAAAAAAAGGAAAAGTACCATGTGAAATGATAGAGGATACGGGACTGAAAAAAAGAGGCAAACTTTAATTTTCTTATTTTCTTTACTTGCTCCAAATAAAAAAATTACTCATAGCCTTAAGCAAGCACATGAGCAAGTACAATACCTTGCAAAATTAAAATGCATATGATTATGTGACCAGCGCAAGCACGTCATGTATAAATGGGGGAAAGCTACACAGGTATAGAGGAAGGAGATACCACTTAAACTTAGAGGTCATGAAAAAAATATATAAAAAAAGAAAAAAGGCTACTACTTTGTTTTTTCTTTAAATTTTTTAATAAATTTATACATATAAGTGTAATAATCTGGCAAAAAAGGGGGAAAAAAATGTAGCAACGTGGAAGTGGAACACAGAGCTAAGTGCGAATAGAAACCCACATGAACAGATAATGCTTCACCGCAAAAATCTTCAACAAAAGGGCCTTAATAATAATAATAATAATAATAATAATAATAATAATAATAATAATAATAAAAGAAAGAAAGAAAGCGAGGAGGGAGAGAATCAATGTTGGAGATGTTACAGCTATGCATTGGAGGAGTTGATATTATTGGAGCAAAGAAGGAAATGCTGTGCAAAAGAAAAAGGAAAAGAAAGACTGGCACAAAGGGCGGGTGTGACGTAGAAAAGTATGCATGTTAAACCCACAAAAAATTCACACTTCGTTTATTTTTTGTAGACTTGCCGAAATCAAAAACTGAAAGATGGAATGAGAGTAGAGCTTTTAGAGAGGAAAACTGAATCTTATTATTGCATGAATTGGCTTGTCACATAATAACAAATGAGCTTATACATTTTCTCAATAATTTAAGCATTTCCAACAACTGCATATTAGATATCCTTGTCTAATTTAGATACCCTGTCTTTGACATATTAGATACCCTTGTCTAATCTAGCAATCTTGTCTAATCTAGCAATCTTTGACAACAAAATAAGTGTATAGGTATTAGTTTAGCCGTACAATCACCTCAACATCTTCTCTAGTTAGCACTATATCATCTGCATAGTTTAATATTGTGTCAACATATCTTCATGTTTCTTAGTGAAAGGACAATAATATGCCTTTGATTGAGTAAATCTGCAGATCAACAGTGCTATAGAGAACTTGGTAAACCATTATTTAGGTGTGTGCCTTAGTCCATTTCATCACTCTGTAAACTTTCTAAGGAGAGTCAGACTTTGACGGTCCCCCTAAAATGTAATATCTAGGTTGTACTTGATATCCCTCACCAATGTAACCTTAAGGAAACCTCATTTTCTAATTCATCACAAAGAAATCCATTTGACAAGTGATCCATTGCTTCACCGCTGCAAATATTGGTAAAGCTCCGATTGCGATTATTTTTGCCAGAGCTGCAAATGCCCCTTCACAATTTATTCCATACTATTGTTCACAATCAAGAGCAGCTAGCCTAGCCTTATACTTATCAATTATTTGGTTTAGTATATCCACTTATAGCCTATGGCGTGCTCCCCCTTAGGTAGAGGAGCAATTTTTCAGGTGCCACAGTCTTATGATCCTTCAACACTTGATCCACCACTATAATCCTTTTTTCTTCTTGAATTGTTCTTAAAAATATTGGAAGGTCTGTATTTTCTAAGATAGGAGTCACTAAGATAGGAGTCAAATAATCTCTATATTGTGGCCAATTTTGATCAAAGTAAGACAATTAGAGAAAGGATATGTGTTGACTTACTTAGTAATCATAAAGATTTTGATGAAACACAAAATTAGAGATTAAGTTGTTGCATTCAAAAGACATAACACATGAAAAAAGAAGCAATATATATTAGCAGAATCATAAAGAAAATTATGGAGAAAATGTGAAAGATTATATGCATATCATAATTATTTTATTGAATATTATCAAATATTGTGTACATATCTAATTTATTTGATTAGAATGATTGTATGCAAAAATGTTTAAAGGCAAGATATCATTGTGCTAGGCAAATGTGGAAAATATTAATTAAAAGGAATTCATTTAATTAAATATCCTTAATTCTAGCCATGCAAAATGATATTGCCCTTATTTGAATATTCTAGCAATATTATTCTTGCAATATCCAATTTGAATTTTAAATTTGATCTCATAAAGATTATATTGCATGATTTTATTTTATTACAAATATAATATATTTTGTTGCCAAGTTTCAAAGAGATTCACATGTTCAAAAGGCAAGCGAAGAGATTGTGAGCAAATACTTCCTTATTGGAGAAGATCACAAGATCAAATCAAATTATACTATGGAGATAACTTCCTTCTTGGACAAATCAACATATGGCTACTCAATCCTATAAATAAGGGCTGAAGGAAGAAGAGAAGTATCGAAGTAATCCCACAAGCAAGTTGCAATCATACTACACTGAGCTATACATTTGCAAAATCCTTTGAGTCTTGAATTGTAATCAAAAGTTTTGAGAGATCTTGAGGAATTCTTATTAAGGAGTGAACGAAGGAGCTGGTGTGAGGTCACAACTCCTCCCAAACTTAAATCAGTGGTTGATTTAAGTAGTTGGGATCTTTAGAGTGTGGTGCTCTGAAAGAAAGTGTGAAGGTTCATCTTAATAAGAAAAGTAGAGCGTTGAATCCTAGAGTTGGATAACTCTAGGCGGGGATTAAGCCTGATTGAGGCCCAACCTCATTAAAATATCCTTGTGCATTGTCTCCAATTAAATTCTGTATTTTGAATTCAGATTTAATTTTATTTTTGCAATCACCCTATTCACCCCCCTTTAGGGCGATCTAAGTATTCAATATGTGGTGGCAAAAATATTCTTAGTGTGATGGTGCTGCATATGCTAAATGAACATATATAAATTTTTATCGAGGAACAGCTTCTATACATGAATTGAAGGACAAGAATGAGTATTTGATGCATGCATTTCATTTTACTTAATTTGTGTTGCATTAGTGGAGATAGACTTATCTAAAAAATGGATGCAATCGTCTTCCTAGGTTAGAACTCCTAGTAAAGTGGACATGAAGGATCCAAAATAATATTTTTGCCTATCACCTTTGTAGGAACATCACCTTTGTACAAAAACCATATTCACAAAATATGATATTTGTTAAAATGAAAGTTTCCTTCATAAACAAATTTAGGAGTGCATAACCTTTTTTTGTTTAGGGATAGCTAAGAAAGAGACAAGATACATATCTTGGCCAAATTGTTCTAACCGGATTGCTGCAAAGGTGAGACAACCAAAGGCCTTCATGTGTGGAATTTTGTGGTTGTTGTAACATCAATTAATAGGACATCTTTTTCTCTAAGTAATAAAGATGGTAGTCCTGAAGACGGCAATTTGCTGAGAAACACAAAAGGACAAAGGTAGAGAAACATAAAATCTCAAGACTCTTAAGTTTATGGCCGCTTAATAAGCAAAGCTTACTAATTCAAGCATGTGCATGTGTTTTCTCTCAATCACCCCATTTTATTGGGGTCCATATTTAGCAAAGTATACTTGATAGGAAGAATCAAACTCCAAAGGATTGCGCGATCTCACAATTTTAACCTCATAACGAAATTGATTCTGAACATAATTAGAAAAAGGAACCAGAGTATGAAAAGCTTAAGAATTGTATTTGAACAAGTAGGTTCACGTTACTCTCATAAAATTATCTACAATTATAAAAAATATCTATCCTTTCCTTATGCATAGACCTTATATGGCCCCTATCTAACTATATGTGCCAAATGATATGAAACAACAACTATTGTACTACCCCGAGGAAAAGCAAGATGTGTATGTTTAGCCAAACAGCAATGATAATATAGATAAAAGTGTCACACTTATCTCTATCAAATCTGTAAGTCTAAAATAGTCCTGATCTTAGAAAAAAGAATATGTGTAATGCCATGATGCCATAGACTGACTTCATTACTTAGTCGTGTCCTGCATAAGTTGTGCATGAGTTGTGTATGCTACCATCACTGGTTAAAACAACAAACTTTTAGAGCCTGTTTTTAGGCAATTCATATTGCAAAACAAATCTTAGATCTTTACCAGTTATGTTCTCAAGGTAAATCAACCCTTTTCATTATTTACTAATCCTTGTGACATGGTTGGTGACTGAGGCTTGAATCACACATCTTCTCATGAAAAAAAACTACACATTATTTGTTGTCCTTGGCTAATTTTGAAATTTAGAATAAATTGAACCAATGCTATGGTATACATAGGATATGAAATAAAACGAAGATATTCTGTAATTTGACATCTTTGATACTCACAACTGGTGTTGTTTGTCTAAATGCAAATATGCAAGATTTAGAAGATTCTTGTCTACCCTTAGCCAAACTAGTCTCCTAAGATGTCACATGGTTTATTACACATATATCGCATGAATCCATTCACCTTTGCTAAAAATATAAGAGAAGCTTAAGGCGTTACTAGCAAATGTTACATCAATATCTTCATATGTGTCCAATTGAAACTTTGAGGAAGATCTTGTACCATTTAACTGAGGCAAAAGTTTTAACAGCTATTGGATTTGTTGTGCATTCAAGGTAGGAGTTGTGTCTGATTCAGTTATAACACTATCAATTTGTGCTATACTCCTCCAAATAGGTTCAAACCCTTCTTCATTCTTGAAATTCCTCTGGTTCTTATCATTCTTCAAATCTTCCTCTGTGGATGCTTCTTGGATTTAGGATGCCAAGAAGGATAACCAAATACTTGCTAAAACATGTCCATCTTGTGTCGTTTGTTCCCACATACAATGCACTTTTATTTTATGCCTTTGGACAACAAAAGAGTAGATTGAGTTGTAGTTTTCATGCCTTCTATGAAACCTTTTATGTAGTTCTTCTTGCTATAACATTACGTAAGCAATTTCAACGCGAGGTAACTGTTGCGTCAATAGAATCTGATTTCTTTGCTCTCTATAACCTTCATCAATACCATTCAAAAACTGAAATAGCCTTTGTTAACGTCTAGGAAATTACAAGACATCAGCAAAAGTAGTTGTCAATCCAGAAAATTCACTCATATATAGATCCTACTTCTTCCTGAATTCCTTTCAACCTGGTATAATATTCACTTATGCTTCCATTATCTTGCTTCATATTATAAACGCCTCCATTCAAATAATACTTTACCAAACCACTACTAATTGCAAACCTTGTTTCAACTAAAACTAGACCTCTAAAGCATATTGAGCAAATAGGATAGATGTTACTATAATATTAGACATATTACTCATCATCAAAGTAGTCACTAAGTTGTTACATGCATGCATCACTGATCAACTTTGATTTGATCATCATCAGGTCGAGCTAATGTTCCTTAAATGCACACTAATTTGCGCTTAGTTGACATATTGATTTCCATAGCACTCCTTAAAGTACGATAATTGCCACATCCTACTTCTCCAATGGATAGTATTTGGACTATCATATGAATGAATAAAAAGTTGATTGTGAAAATCAGTTGCATTGATATTGCATCAAGATCTTGCAGTCATCTTAATCAAGTGAAATGAGATTCAAATCACTGGACAAATGTAGCAAAAATCGAGATATGAAATTGATTAGAGATAGGACAAATTCTTCAAACATTGAAATTAGAGATAGAAAAGCGTGAATCAAAAACTAGTGTAGAATTAATTGATTGATAAAACAAATTCAACCAATTGATTTAAGAAAAATCTAACGCGTTTGATTTTGAAATTTTTAAATTGGCCACAGATGAAGAATCGAAGAAACTCCAATGAAGCGTTCTCCCAAAAAGGTAAATATTCATATGTTCATCATCATAGATACATCACTTCATTTCAACGTCGAGCCTTATTCTATTTAATATTTCCTTTGTCAATAGTCTACCCTTCATGATGAAGGAGATCATGAAAGCATGCTTGGTTGTTTGCACTGGAACATTTTTCTGTCAAAAGGGCAACAAGGTGATTTGACCCATTTTCCTTTAACAGCCGTCGCCTCGAAAGTCAGGCACCGGAGCTAGGATTTCACATCCCCGTACCATATGCAAGTCTTGGTGAGTGTCTCTGTAGGCTTCAGCAGGTTGCTTTATCATAAGTTTGTCTGCATCAACAATTTTACACTCCGGTATTCTACAGTACATTTATTATTTTGATCGTTATAGCATGTGACGGATTTCTGTTAGCTACCCAATAGTCCTCCATACCAACTAGAATTATTTGTAGCTTGAAATGCTCTGAGATGTCACGGATCATGCATTTAACCCATAAATTATATGTTATTGCAAGTAAATTTACGCACCTACTTTTTTGTGGGAGTTAATTAGTCCCTTTCTTATAAACGATGTCATGTTCTCTTACTTGTTGACGGTTTATATTATTGGTAAAATATTAGATCGTTTTCCATTTGGGATGGCCTAAAATATCAATTTGTATAATAACATTGTATTTGGAGGAACCCTTCAAGAATCTATATCATAGAAAACAATTATTGAAAGAAAGCTGGCTTGCCAGTACATTGGTGGTTTGTTTGCCAAATTGAGTCGATCTTTACGATATTTATCTTTGTCCCAAGTTAGTTTTGATATTGTCTGTAGTTCTACAGTGTTTTCTAACGTAATAAAATTGAAAATTTTCAACGGAACGAATTATAATAGAGCTAGCCTGAACCCAATTGTGACAAAATTATTTTTTTTAAAAAGAATCTCTTCGTTCTATTATGTTTTAAAAAATTGGTAGAAATGATAAACTTTGACTGTTAATTTGTTTTTAAAAAGTATAATAAATTTGAAAATCTTAGAAGTAAAAACTTAAACTAATGATCTAACAATTTATAAATATTGCTTGACTACGTATTTAGTCCAATAGAATCTGAAATAAAATGATACCCAAAGTACATTATCTTTGACTAGCTTCTGCAAACATAATAGAAGTGAGGGAGTAAACAACTAAAATTAAAGGTCAATCGCATAAGAGAAGTTTGACACAAATTCTTAATTACTTTACTGGTCATTCTTATACAAATTCTTAGTGAGACCATCCTACGTTAAAGATGATGCATTTATACATGACTAATAATTTATTTTAGGATAATTCAATTATGACTACAATTCATCTGGAATTTTCTTTAACAAAACTCACTCCAAAATAAATTGTTATTTGAAGTCAGCATAATAACATTCATCTTATAATATATTATAATAAATAAAATAGCCTTATGCAAAATCTACTATTATTTTAGTGAGATTGATCTCTTCTTCATCAATTTCTTGCATATTCTAACGACCTTTTTGTTTATGTCATGGTTTGCCTTGCAAGTTCGAAAATTTTTAGCACTAAAATTTGGTTTGTGAAAAGGCAGGTACTAGTGTTCGATCCCTTGACCTTAGACATAAAATAAAAAACCTTAGCCACCAACTCTAAGGGGAACTAATACATTGGGTTTTTGTTTGGTGGCTAATACAAATTTCAACATAGATTTGTTATCTTCAACCCACGTTTCCTCCCTTAGTTTTCATTCAAATGTTCTCTATCCACTATGAAGATGGCAACTAGTTCCATTTTTTTTATAATTAATGTTATCTTTTCCTATGAAAAAAAAAAAGCACATCTCCAAAAATATAAAGTGCATTGAGTGGGAGGGTTCTTTTGTCAACAAGAGAATGATAATGTCCAAGAATGATGTGAAAGGCTACCCAAAACCTACCTCAATTATATCCCAATATCCTCCCAAAAAGAAAAAGGAATGTATGTCAATCAACAAAATCATTCCATTTTATCAACTACTCGTGTCAATTATTTGCCATCATTTATATTATTGAAAAAAAGGGAAAAGGCCTTACTAATTAAAACCTTCGCTTTCCTTTCACCTTTGGTGTATCGCTAGCTAGGCATACAAACAACTTACAATCGAAGCATCATCATAGATTATTTGAGTAACAATTCATGAAGAATCATATTGTCTTCTTTTTGCTTTTCCTGATTAACATGTTGTTTGTAAATCCAATGGTGATCGTGATGGTGATGGTGATGGTGATCTCCCTTTCTGTTTGGAGTTTCATCATAGATTTCAAAAATCCGATGGACCTTGCTAGCCATTGGGCTGGTGCACTTAGTGAAGGCTCATGGGCTGTTCTTGGCTTGATCTATGCTAGCGATCACTGCTAAAAAAGTTCAAATTAACGACGGAAAAAATTAACGACAGATTTGACGATGGAAATGGCGACTGAAAAATAGTATTACAAAAAAGTCAGATTGTGCGACAGATCTGGCGACGGAAAACTCAATCCATCGCCATAATTGACAGTAGGTGACAGAAATTCCGTTGCCATATTTAAAAAAAAATTTTTTTGAAAAAATGGGTGACGAAATTTCCGTCGCCCAAAAAAAATTCGAAATTTTTTAAAAAAGTGGGCTGGCGACGGAATTTCCGTCGCCGATCCATCGCCAACCCAGTTAAATGAAACCAGAATTGCTTTATGGTTTCATTTTTTGCGAAACCTTCGAGAAGAGAGAGAGAGTGGTGAACCGGCCCCAGCGGCGTTCGACCACCACCTAGCCACCGCTAGCCCTCCCCCCCGCCGTCGCCACCATCCGTCACTGGCCCTTTGCCGCCGGCCGCCGCCTGCCGCCCCTTTGCCCGGTGGTTTTCATCAAGTTTGAGGTAAGATTTTTCAACTAAATTAGTTATAATTTCTACAAATTTTTGCATTAGATTGTTAGAATTTCATAGTTAGTTCATATTTAGGTTGAAATGTGGTATTTGTGTGAGGTTATTGCTCTAATTTGGTGTAAGATTTGGGTAAATGTGATTTAGGGTTTAGGTTTGATAGTTTGAAGTTGAAATTTGATATGGTGGTGGAATAAAATGGTTTAATTGATAATATTGTTGAAATGTGGTATTTGTGTGAGGTTATTACTCTAATTCATTATAAGAATTTCGTAAATGCAATTTAGAGTTGAGGGTTGGTAGTTTGAAGTTGAAATTTCATATGTTGGTGGAATAAAATGCTTTAATTGATAATGTTATTGAAATGCAGTATTTGTGTGAGGTTATTGATCTAATTTGGTTGGAGATTTTGCTCAATGCAATTTAGGGTTTAGGTTTGGTGATGTGAACTTGAAAGTTGATATGTTGGTGGATTGAGATACTTTAGTTTATAATTTTGTTCAAATGTGATGCTCGTATGAAGTTGTAGCTTATATTTGTTTAAAGATTTCGCTTAATGCAATGTATACTTAGATTTAGTAATTTTAAGTTGAAATTTGATATGTTGGTGGAATAAAGTGGTAAACTATGTATGAATTATTAGTTTTGTGAAATTTGTGAGAATATAAGTATATTTGTCGAAATTTATAATTTTATTTTTTTGGTGCATGTGGAAATTTTAAAGTAAACATATATAATATATAATTGTGTAGTTTATGTAATTATTATAATTTTGATTAAAATTAATTCTTATCAAATACCTTATGTGGTTATTGTTATTTGAGCAGAATATGAATGGTCCTCCACATCGTAGGTGGATGTATAATAGATTACTGCCTGATCATAGTGGTTATACGCAAGAATTTCTAGATGGAGTAGACCAATTCAATCAATTTGCACGTAGACAGACAGAGTTTCTAAATGGGAAAAAGTATAGATGTCCTTGTGCGAAATACAGAAATAGGGTGTACTTGACACCTGATGAGGTCAAGATGCACCTTATGTATAAGGGTTTTGTGTAAAGGTATTGGTTTTGGATAAGTCATGGGAAAATAGAACCTCAGCAATATGATTCTGGGTGTTCAAATACTGAAATTTCCGAAGTTGGAGGTTCAAGTCATATTAATAATGACTATTCTGAATCATACGTAGATCGGATGGAGGACATGGTTGATGATGCTATAATAGCAAATCAAAATGTAAGGGAAGAGGGGTTAAGCACCTGTCGAGAACCATTTTATAATATGGTTCAAGCTGCTCAACAACCTTTATATGATGGTTGCTCCACCCCCAGTGAGCTCTCTGCGGCGGTGAGACTGTTGAGTATTAAATCTGATTATAATATACCTCCAAAATGTTTCAATGAAATTGTTCAATTAATGAAAGAGAAGTGTCCCCCTAACAACCGCATGCCAAACAACTATGGGCAAACAAAGAAGGTTGTTAAAGATCTCGACAATGATGTGGTCCAAATTGATTGTTGTCGGAAAGGTTGCATGCTATTTTATAAGAAGGACGCAAACCTTGATGCGTGCAAGTTTTGTGGGCATTCATGATGGAAGAGGCAAAGGTCACAACAAAGGAATCAGAATCCATTGCCATACTCGATGATGCATTACTTGCCATTAAAACCTTGGCTGCAGAGGTTGTACGCATCAAGAAGTAGTGTAGAGCACATGAGATGGCATTATGAACATCGACGTGAGGATGGTATTTTAAGTCATCCATCAGATAGGGTAGCATGGAAACATTTCGATACCAAGTACCCTGAATTTGCTACAGAGCCTCGGAATGTGAGACTTAGCTTATGTGCTAATGGATTTAATCCGTGCACATTGTCTTCAAGATCATACTCCATTTTGCCGGTGGTAGTTACACCTTATAACCTCCCCCTGAAATGTGTATTACCACACCGTTTATGTTCTTGACTTGTGTAATTCCCGGGCCCAAAAATCCCAAGAACAAGATAGATGTATATTTACAACCTCTTGTTGATGAGTTAAAAGAGTTGTGGGATGTTGGAGTTAAGACTTATGACATTTCTACGGGGCGTACATTTCAGATGAAGGCTACACTTATGTGAACCATTAATAATTTTTCCGCATATGGAATGTTATCTGGGTGGAGTACTAATGGCCAATTGGCATGTCTTGTATGTATGAAACACCAAAAGGCTTTCAGATTGAAAACTGGAGGTAAATTCTCATGGTTTGACAGTCATTGGTGTTTTTTACCAAGGAATCATACATTCAGAAGAAATAGAACTGCATTTAGGAAAGGCAGAACTGTTACAGGGGGTTCTTGTCGCCAACTATTTGGGGAAGAATTTTATACCGATGTGGAAGATTACCCAATGGTAACTACAAATGGTGACTTTATCATACCAGGATTTAAGGAAAATGAGTACAATTGGACGAAGAAGAGCATATTCTGGGAGTTGCCTTATTAGCAACACCAACTGCTTCGTCATAATTTGGATATGATGCACATTGAAAAGAACTTTTTCGAGAACATTATTAACACTGTTATGGATATTCATGGGAAAGAAAAGGACAATGCCAAATTAAGCATGGATGTTGTAGAAATATATGATAGACCAGAATTACATTTACATTCAGGCCCAAGTGGTAAGCTGGTTAAACCAAAAGCGAAGTTCGTACTTCTTGTAGATAAACGAAGAGAGTTGTGAATGGGTGAAGGAGCTTCAAATGCTTGATAGATATTGCTCTAATTTGAGGAATATCGTGGACCCTAATGAGGCTAAGTTCAACAACATAAAAAGTCATGATTGTCATGTGTTCATGGAGACTCTTTTACCAATTGCATTTGGTGCGCTTCCAGATGATGTGTTGAAACCTCTTATTGAGATAAGTCATTTCTTCAAGAACTTATACTCAACAACATTGCGGGAGGATATGCTTGAGGAACTGCATCGCAACATTGTCATCACTTTGTGTAAGTTAGAGACCATTTTTCCTCCTGGCTTTTTCAATGTAATGGAGCACCTACCAGTGCGTTTGGCAGAAGAGGCTCAACTAGGTGATCCAGTACAATACCGATGGATGTATCCATTTGAGAGGTAAAGTATACTATAATCGATGAAAACTTATCTCAATTCTTATATGTGGAATCACTTAGAAGTGAATGCAATTGTGAATTTGATAGGTTCTTTGGCTGATTGAAGAAAAAGATAAAGCAACAAGCGTGTCCTAAAGGTTTAATCACAGAAGCATACCTAGAAGTAGAGAGGACATTCTTCGCCTCCTATTACTTCGGCTCTAATGTGCCCTCCATGCGCACTAGGTGCAGGAGAAATGAGGATGACGATGAACATATTAATCATTTCCCAACCCTGTCCGTGTTTACTTATGGAGCTAACTTCATAAGCTGAAAACTACCGGTTGCTTATGGAGAAATGTAAGTAACTGGAGGAATCCAACAAATTGCTCACCTAAAGCAACCAACAACTGACTCAACAAATGATGAGCATTGATCAGCGCCTCCAAGCTTTCTTTCAAATGCAACAAGCTTCTGGTTCAGGACCTTAGCCACCATTTACTCATCATTCACAACATAATGAGGAAGAGGGTGAGGAAGAGGATGATCCTTACCTTGGTGATTGAGTTGGTTGCAGTTTTCCTCTTACTGGTGGCTCTTCGGCTTGGTTCTTTATAGAGTATATCTCTTGCTGCTTGCTTCCCCTCTCTTTGGTGCTTATTTCACTCCCCTCCCCTTGGTGCTTATTTCATTTTCCTCCCATTTGTTGGTTGCTTCTCCCTCTTCTGCAAACATATAACTTCACTTTCAATTACTAGCAACTTCTGGTTTGTTTAGATTTGTGGTTTGTGATATGTAGAGACTTTATTTGAAACTTGTGGTTTATGAATTGAAAACCCTTGGTTGGAAGAGTTGCGTTGGATGTGATATTCCACCTTTGTGTGGTTTGAAATTGTTGAGAACAGTACGAATGAAATCATATTCGAAGCTATTGGATGTTGATTGAGTACAAGCATCTTGTAAATTTCTTGCAGGGATTGAAATGTATGTACTAAGGGATACGATAAAAAACAAGCGTTTTTATTTTTAAAAAAATTAGAAACCTAGCGATGGAATGGCGACGAAATGGCAAATTTTTTTTTTTGGGGGCGCACAATTTGGCGACGAAATGTGTAGTCCGTTGCCATCAGCGACGAAAATTCCGTCGCTATTTCCGTCGACGGACTCAACGACCAGCGAAAATCCGACAGCTGTACTCCGTCGCCAATTCCGTCACTGATATGAAAATTCCGTCGCTGATAAACCTTATTCCGTTGCTGATTTCATCTTTATTTAGTCTTTTTCTTATAGTGGATGCTTAGGCCAAACTTGATATGATTTAACTGGATTTGATTAGTGGCTCGAGCGAGCTAGACATTAATAATGATAAAAGAAAAGAGTAAAATATTTGGCGAGAAGATAAACTCTACATTTAATATGCTTGAAAACAATTTAACAATTAGTGCTACTAAATGTGTTACTAAATCTACAACAATCAAATAAGTATTGAATTTAAATGGCACAGTTAAAGAAGTAGTAGTAGTAGTAATAGAAAATGGATGCAATTCAATTTTGCTTGTCCAAATTAATATTGAGTTTTTTTTGGACTTATAATAGCATATTCTATTAGCTATATTTTAAAAGATTATAGTGAAATTAACGGTTTTTAATATACATCTCTATAACTGTACTTTATCATATACTTAATCACCAATGGTATATTTTTAAATAGCTCAAAATTTCAACGTTAGATGAGTAAACTACAAAATTACAATCCTTCATTTTATCAAAGAGGATCCTATTATCTAGGGAAAGTGGATTAATGAATTATAATTCAATCTAACACAAGATTAATTAATTATAACTCAATCTAAGACAACCCAAGTAGATGAATTAATTAATAATTATAACTCAGTTTGAGATGAACCATGTAGATGTTAATCCTACATGAAAATTTATTCACTCTTGGGCCAAAATATATTTTGGGTTGTTTAAGCGAGCTTAGTGTTGGAAAAGCCAATTTGGTTTGCCTAGTTTTATGCTTGGCCCAATGTAAGAGTTTTCTGAAACCTAATATTAACATTAACATATTATAGAAGCAAGGTGTCATGGATAAGAGTCTCACATCCGAAAAGTGATAGGAGGGTCCTGGGCTCGTAAGCAGTGGCGCTGCACACCCCATCAGACTGACGTTTTGGGGAGAGGATAATGGCCCCATGACAAGTGGTAACAGAGGCACCCCAGACCCGACTTTGATGCCTCACCAAGTGCCCCGATGGGCGAGGTAGGTAGGGGGCCCCATCTATGACGAGAGCGTTATAGGACTGGGGGGAGAGTGTCACAGATAAGAATCACATATTTAAAAAGTGATGAGAGGGTACTGGGCTTATAAGCGGTGGCGCTGCACGCGCCATCATACCGGCTTTTTAGGGAGAGGGTAATGGCCCCGTGACCAGGGCATCAGCAGCTATTGGGCTAGGTGGGGTGCGATGGTAACAAGGCATACAAGCTTAGCCAAGGTGCATGCAGAATCTTTTTGGTATTCAATCGAGGATTACACAAGTTCTAATCAACATGAAATTTAAGCCATCATTGCCACCCACAGTGACCTCCACATCCAACTCTGTGATCGTCCTTTTCATAACAAGAAGTTGGAATTTTATATTCAACGCTATTCTTAATTGGGTAATTGTTATCCATGTTTTGGTGAGATTTATTGTTGTTTTCAGCGATCCTACTATTGTTTGCTTGATAGTAGAAGTTTTGGCACCGTTATTATGGTTCCATAGTTTTCCTCCACATTGGGGTTTTCATTGTAAACTAGTGCATCATTGTGGTGTTCCGCCTGATTATATTTGCTGCTATTTTTAATTATTGATTGTTGATTTAATTTGCTTATTTTACTAACTTAAAGAGGGGAAATATTACTTGTTTCCGTTGGCTGCTTAAGCTAATTAATTGAACAGCTGTATTAGAATCTTTGTTGGTGGTCATGTGTTCGTTAGGTTGTTAAAATAGACGATAAGGTTGTATTTGTTGGAATGATTAGATCGAGGGCCTCCAATTTGAGATTTGGAAACCTAGAACGGAGGATATTATTTATGTTCATGATTTACATGAAGCAATCTTGAACAAGATTGTATCTGTCGGGAAAGACACAGTTGCTTGGAGGTTAATTCACTCAAAAACCATTGGGATGATTATGCAATTTATCGATGATAGTGTTTTTCATCATATAGCTAGTGACATTGATATTGTTGGGTTTTGGCCTAATTTACACTCCACAGCGCGTGGTGGATAGCGGCTATTTAGTTGTGGCAGTTAGGGTTTCTCAGTCATCCTACCCCTTCATAAAGGGCACGCCTCCACCTTTTCAACACACCAACAAAAATATCATTCGAGTATTCAATTACACTTTCTTAGACTTGTGAGAGAGTGTTATAGAGTAATTTGTAATCTCTAATCTATCTTCCTTTAGAATACATCATTTTAAGATCGATCCTGTACTTTCCATCACTATAGTGGATTTTTTACTCATCATCATCCATGGTTTTTCCCACTTTGAGTTTTCCATGTAAATTCTGGTGTTGATTTATTTTTACTCATTTTGATTATCATTGTGATTTAATTGTTGCATTCATTTTATTTCTTATTATTCCTAACAAGTGGTATCAGAGCTACGGTTATGGGATGTCAACAGTTACAAAATTCAATATTCTCAAATTCGATGGGGAAATGAGCTTTAACATCTGGAGGGTACGATGGTGGCCGTTCTGGTACAAAACGGATTAAAGAAGGCTCTGACTGGTAAAAGGAAGAAACCTGCCACAATGACTGACGAACAGTGGGAGGAACTTGATGAAAAGGCACTCTCCACTATTCAGTTGAGCCTAGCTTCGCATGTTCTCTGAGACGTTCTAGACAAAACCACCACTGTAGAACTCTGGCTTGGATTAGAGACAATCTACATGACTAAAAGTCTTGCGAACAAAATTCTTCTCGAGGAACGACTATATATGATCTCCATGGCAGAAGGTACTTCTATTCAGAATCATCTAGATCAATTTAATTCTATTATTATAAATCTTAAAAGTCTAGATGTGAAAATAGAAGATGAAGATAAGGTGATTCTACTAGTTGTCTCACAGCCCCCTTCCTATAAGCACTTTGAGAAAATTGTACTATATAGAAACAATGCTATTCTATCTTTTGAGGATGTTAAGGCTAACTTACTATCCAAAGAGAAGTTTGATCTTGATGTGCATTTTGCTGACAAAGCTAAATGTTTGTCAATGAGAGGGTGAACCCCTAAAAGGAGGGCTTAAATAGAAATTCCATATGCAAGTCAAGGGGTCGTAAGGCTGGTAAGATCTGCAAATACTGAAGGAAAACTGGGCACTTAGTTGCTGATTGCTACAAACTGAAGAACAAATAGGTAAGGAAAATAATCAATCTATAGAAGTTTCAGTTGTTGCCTTTGGGTCAGATGGTGATGTTCTCTTCTCACTACCACTGATAATCATGGTGCTACCAAGTGCGTGCTTGATTCAGGCTGTACCTACCACATGTGTCCTCAAAGGGACTGATTTTCTAAATATAAGCCATTAGATACTGGTGTTGTACTTATGGGCAATGACATCCAATCCAACCCTATTGGCATCGACGCCATTCGAATCAAGACTCATGATGGCATAGTAAGGACTTTTTCTAATGTGTGACATATTTCTGACCTGAAGCACAATCTTATCTCACTTTGCACCCTTGAAGCTAATGGGTGTAAGTATTCAGCTGAAGGTTGAGTCCTAAAGATCTCCAAGGGTGCCCCAGTTCTTATGAAAGGAGAAAGACAGGGAAGTCTTTACATCCTCTAAGGGTCTACAGTAATAGGTTCTACTGTAGTTTCTACCTCATCTACTCAAGACCATACTCACTTGTGGCATGCTCGCCTAGGTCGCATGAGTGAGAAGGGAATGACAATTCTAAGCAAGCGAGGTCCACTAGGTAGCCAAGGTACGGGTAACCTTAATTTCTATGATCATTGTGTATTTGAAAAACAGAAGAAAGCTAGTTTTTCCACTGCTACACACCGTACTAAAGAACCCTTGATTATATACATTTCGACTTCTGGGGTCCTTCTAGAGTTCATTCTTTTGGAGGAAAACGTTATATGTTGACGTTTGTAGATGATTTCTCTCGAAAAGTTTGGGTTTACTTTTTACGACAGAGGAACGAGGCCTTTCCTATGTTCAAAAGTTTAAAGCACTTGTTGAAAACCAAATTGGGAGAAAGATAAAGAAGCTCGTGACTAACAATGGTCTTGAGTTCTGTGAATCTGCATTCAATGAGTTCTGCACTCTCAAGGTATTGCCATACACAAGACCTCAGTTCGGAAGCCTCAACAAAATGGGGTTGCATAACGCATCAATAGAACTCTACTTGAGAGGGCTTGCTGTATGCTCTCCAATGCAAATATGTGGCAACACAGAGATTTTTGGGGAGAGGCTGTTTCTATGGCATGCTATCTAGTGAGTCGGACTCCACACTCCTCTATCGAATTCAAAATTCCAGAAGGAGTCTGGTCAGGTAATGCTGTTGGCTACTTTATTCTAAGAGTTTTGGGATGTACTGCTTTTGCACACATCAACAATGGGAAACTAGCTCCCAGGGCTATTAAATGCATGTTTCTAGGCTATGCATATGAATCTAAGGGGCATCGGCTTTGGCGTCCTAACTCTAGAAAGGTCATCCAAAGTCGAGGTATTAACTTTAATAAGACTGTTATGTTTTCCCTGGACAAGAGTCAGCTATCCCTACAGGTGATCTACAGGATGATTGTGAGAAGATGGTGCTAGAGGTTCCCTCATATGCCCCTTAAGATGGAGATAGTGTTCCTCATTCTAGCGGTGAGGACCATATTGAAGAAATCAGCTCGATATCCATGACAATCCTAGTTCTGAGGATCACTAGACTTCAAATAGTTAATCCATGCTTATAATAGGCCACGCAAGATGATCAGGAAGCCTGCGCATTATTCCGCTGATGATAAAGATGGCCTAACAGCATATGTCTTAGCCGTTGTACACGAGATACCTAAAGGAATTGAACCTTCTACTTACTCTGAAGCCATCTCCTGTCCCAACTCTTTCAACTGGCTCTTGCCAATGCAAGAAGAAATGGAGAGTCTATACAAGAATGAGACTTAAGAGTTATGTGAACTTCCCAAGGGCCCTCGTGCCCTGACGGCCAAATCGATCGACGAAAAGAAAGAATGCATTCTCGGGCTTGAGAATGTAAGATGGAAAGCACGGCTGATTATTCAAGGCTACAACCAGAAGGAAGGTATTGACATCAATGAGGTATTCTCTCCTGTACATTATACCTCCATTAGAGTGTTGCTTGCATTTGTTGCTTTATTTGATCTAGAATTAGAGCAACTTGATGTAAAAGTTGCATTCCTCCATGGGGAGTTGGACGAAGAGATATACATAAAACAACCTGAGGGTTTCATAGTTCCTAAAAAGAAAAACCAAGTCTACCATTTGAAGAAATCTCTATATGGCCTGAAGCAGGCACTGTGACAGTGGTATAAAAGGTTCGATGCTTTGATGATAAGATAAGGCTATATACATTGTCACTATGACAACTGTGTATATTATCAACAACTTGGTGATTCCTTCATTTATCTGTAACTGTATGCTGATAACATGCTCATTGCATCCAAGGATAAGTCCTTGATTAGCAGGTTGAAATCTCAACTTAGCAATGAGTATGAGATGAAGGATTTAGGGACAGCTAAGAAGATACTTGGCAAGGAGATACACAGAGATCGAAAAGCCAGTAGACTCTAACTATTTCAGAGGAAACACCTAGAAGGTTCTTGATAGGTTCAATATAAGTAACTGCAAACCAGTTACCACTCCTCTAGCTACTTTAAACTATTAGCTGAGTCCTGTCTAATATCTGAAGTGAAAATAGAGAAGATGTCTCATGTCCCATATTCTAGTGTAGTACAGAACCTCATGTATGCTATAGTCTGCACTAGGCCTGACTTAGCGTATGCAGTTAGCATGGTCAGCCATTATATGCATAATCCTAGTAAGGATAATTGGGAAGCTATCAAATGGATTCTTCGCCATGTGAAGGGTTCCCTCGATAGGTGCCTAGTGTTGGACAAGTCCAAAACTGCAACTTATGACATTGCAGGGTTCGTTGACACTAATTATGGTGGAGATCTTGATAGAAGGCGCTCTACTTCAGGCTATATCTTCACTCTATGCATTGGTGTTATCTCTTGAAAAGCATCCCTACAAGCTATTGCAACTTTATCTACTACTAAAGCAAAATACATTGTTGTAATTAAGGAAGTGAAGGAAGCTACTTGGTTAAAAGGTCTTCTTATAGAGCTTAGTGTTTCACAATGAGTCACTACAGTGTACTCAGATAGTCAGAGTGCTATTCATCTCACCAAGAATGATGCCTATCACTCCAAAACCAAGCATATTAGCGTCAAGTACTACTATATCAGAGATACTATTACTGCAGGAGATATTACTGTGAAGAAGATACATACAGCAGATAATCCTACCGACATGCTCACCAAGCCATTTCCTATTGCTAAGTTCCAGCATTGTCTGGACTTAGTTGGTATTCATTACCTTTGATCCACCCTACGGGGGCACTACCCTTTGGGGTCCCTTAGACGATGTGGTTGCCCCAGAGTTGGTAAAAATTGGTCCAAGATGGAGATTGTTGGGTTTTGGCCCAATTTACACTCCACGGGCCATGGTGGACGGCGATTGTTCAGTTGTGGCGGTTAGGATTTCTAGCGGGTTTCTCGCTTATCCTACCCTTTTATAAAGGGTACACCTCCAACCTTCTCAACACACCAACAAAAATACCATTTGAGCATTCAGTTTCACTTTCTTAGATTTGTGAGAGAACGTTATAAAGTAATTTGTAATCTCTAATCGATCTTCATTTATAATACATCGTTTTACGATCGATCATGTACTCTCCATCACTATAGTGGATTCTTTGCTCTTCATCGTTCGTGGTTTTTTCCACTTTGGGTTTTTCACGTAAATTCTAGTGTTAATTTATTTTTACTCATTTCTATTATCTTTGTGATTTAATTGTTGCATTCATTCTATGTCTCATCGTTCCTAACAGATATCAATGCCTATGACATTTGGGGAAAGCTTCAATCTATGTAGAAGTGGAAAAATATGCTAAATAAAGCTTCAGTTTTAAGAAAACTTGTAAAACTAGAGTATAGAGATGGGCAAAGGGTGGTGGAACATTTGAATGATTTCTAAGGTTCAGTTAGTGACTTAGCTTCTATGAAATTTGCTCTAGATAAAGTTAGGAGACTCTAGTGGTGTCCCTAATGAATTCTACTTTTGAAGGAAAAGCTCACAATGGACATTGTTTCTGAACAAAGAAGCTAAAAGGAGAGATCTCAATTAGTGCACCCATTTAGAGGCTTATCTTTACTGACATTAGCGCAAGCAAAAATCCAGGTTCGGGTCGAATTCGGATCGGGCAATATTAAAATTTGGACAAGAAATTGATATCCACTACTCAGTTCTGCACGTTAAGCAATTTGAGCAAGACTAAATTTGGGTCAAAATCGGATTCGGACAATAGAAATATGAAAAATATTGTGTTTAGATTTAAAAATTTCGATGAAAAATTCATGACCGTTCTAGTTTTTTTTCGGTCGGAAAAATTCGGGTACTCGAGTTGGATAACTTTTTGTTAGTGCTAGCTGATAAACACGATTGTGGGTGAAATAGATACAGAAATGGGGATTCTGCTTCCATTGGCTCAAATCAAGGAATGGAGTGCTATACTACAATTGTGACAAACCACATCATAAAAACATCATAACGCAAGAAACGGAATGCGATAAAGCCCAGCATAAAGGAGATAATGGTTAGACTTCTAAAAAGGAAGAGGAGAGGAGACAGGTATTACAGCTTTTGTAGATGAAAATAATTCATTCTTTGTATGTGGTGATACTAACTCTTATTTTTCTATCGGATAGTGCTTCGATAGTTGATTCAGGTGCCTAGTATCATCTCACATCTCATGTGTAGTCCTTATCGTACACTAACAATGATTTTGGCTTTGTAAAAATGGGGTATGATGTAGGTCATCTAAGATCATTGGAATAAGCATTATTTACTTAAAGACCAACATTGGTTGTAAGGTTATCCTGAGAAATGCTAGTCATGTTCCAAATGTTCATTTTAACCCTATTTCAGTTGATTATGGCTTCCTCAAGGGATATGGAAGCTCACCAAGTGTTCTTTGATTATGACCCGAGGTAAAAAGGAGAACAATTTCTATATGATGCAGGCTAAGTTTTGTAAAGGAGAACAAAGGAGTGTGCCCTCCATGTAGATATCATATAAGAAGCTTGATCACATGAATAAGTCATGTACAATTATCCTCGCTGATACTAATATTCCTTCATCTGTTGCTCATCCCAATCATGGGGGAGAGATAGGAAGCAATCTTGTGTTGATGATGCTGCTAATGATGGTGATGTGCTAAACCCAGCTTATATTGAGCATAGAGTTCAAAAGGAGTTGATGGAATCTTAAACGAGTATGCTTAAGAGGGATAGCTACCAAGAATACTTAAAAAAGGAGCACAGGCAACAGTGGATATGAGCCCTGCAAAAAGGAATTACAACCTTGCATGAGAGTCTTACCCATAGCCTGGTAAAATGACCCAAAGGTAAAAGAACACTCAAGATGAAGTGAGTGTTCAAGTTGATGAATGGAGTTAATAGCTGACACATTTGGTTTTAAAAGGTTTGTTAGATGCATGTAAGGCTGGTAAAAAAACCCGCACCTGCCTAGAACTTGCAAAACCCACCCAATGGGTATGGGTATGGGTGGTGAAAATGGAAAAAAAAATGGATATGGGGCAGGCACTGCTAAAATGGGTATGTGTATGGGTAAGGGTATGAGTATAGATCATACCCACTTTAAACCTATCCCATACCCGTTTTATTAATACTAACCCCATACCTGCTGCATAGAAAACCTGCACTTGTTTGTTTAAAGCTATAATTTGTTACTTGTACTTGGATATTTTGCTAGTTGCATTGAGTTGTATGGTGTTCAAGACTTCGGTAGGACATTTTGTTATAAACTGTAACTGTCAAGTGCTTAATTTATTGCTTTTGTTGGCAAACTTTTAGTTGCATTGACGTGATATGATATGTTGTTGGCAGCCTGGTGTTAATGTGACATATTAGCTATTTGATGTCAAATATGTGTACAAAATAGGTTTAATTCTTTTTTATTTATATATACACGAATAAAACCTGCATACCCGCTATACCTAGTGGTGATAATATGGGTATAACCTCACAACACCTAATGGATATAGGTATTAATTTTAAAAATGGGTATTGATAAGGGTACGGCTAAACCCATCTCATGCCCGCCCCATTGCCACCCCTGGATACAGGTTGTCACTGAGCTAATAATGTGCTAGAGACCAGGTCCAATGTGGTTAAAACCTTACTGAAGAATAAGCTTGAGAAAGTGGGTAAGATGGATTCCTCCACATGCCATAAGGGGGAGATTTATGGGAAATAGGTTGATTAATTATAACCCTGTCTGAGGTAACCCAATTAGGTGTTACTCCTATATGAGAGCCTGTTTATTTTTGGGCTAAAACATATCTCGAGTTGTTTGAGCTAGCTTGACGGAAAATCTAATTTGGTTCACTAATTTTGTCTTAGAACCAATGGAAAGAGTCATCTAAGTTCCTATTCAATAAAATTAGCTGTTTAGATAGTAGATAACATTTCTTATTCAGTTGTTAGCGAATAGCTATTTAGATGAGTAGTTGAAATAAATGTGTTCAGTAAATTTACCTGTTGGGTTAACTAATTAATGTCAATTGACACAGAAGGATATATATAATTTCCAAATATAAAATTTCCAAATGATGGTTTTTGGCCAAAAAATATGAAATGCTACTTCTGAATGCCGAAAGTTAATACTCTTAACTTTTTAGAAACACTGTTAAACCGTTAAATGCTACTTAAGATGCTAGTCAGAATACTAGGTTACTAATTACTAAAAATTAATTGACTAGTGTATTAACTTAGTCAAAACACTAAGCGCTACTCAAAACGCTATTGCCGAAGATGGCCTAAAACCTAATATTAACATATTATGAAAGCAATGAGCATTAATAGCTATTTGGCGTCTATAACGGCCCGAATCTAAAATTATGCTACTTATCTTAAATTATCTCAATTAAAATTTAATTATGTTGGGCGTTGCATTTTAAGTTAGTATTCATATATGTATATCTATTTATGCAATTGCAGGCTGGATCGGCAGCGTGACCTCAAAATGAATTTCATTGTGCTTCCAAATAACCCATTCAAAGTATTAATAAGTGTCTAAATGATAGTTGAATAAAAATAGCTTAATCATAAAAATGAGCAATTCTGGGGAAACAAATGTACACACCTACAACAATGAAATAATAATAATAATGTATGATATATATATACATATGTGTGTGTGCGCGCGCGCATATATATATATATATATATATATATATAGATATATATATATATATATATATATATATATATAATATATATATATATATATATATATATGGAGACGATTATGTTAGAATGAGGTCTTGTGTAGGATGAGCAGGATGAGGTGATTAGTAGTGATCAGTAGCTATTATATCAGTGATCGTTGGCATTATCTTGCTGATCAACATATCTTGAACAAATGTTCGAAGGTTGTCTTAAAGGTATATTGGTCACCAAGGTAACACTAACAATTACTAAAACAATAGCTGCTGATCATTACTAGGATGAGGTCATTAGTAGTGATCAGTAGCTATTAGGTCAGTGATTGTTAGTATTACCTTGGTGATTAATATATCTTAAAAAAATTTTCAAAGGTTGCTTTAAAGGTATGATGATCATCAAGGTAATACAAACAGTCACTGAAACAATAGCTACTGATCACCACTAGGATGAAGCGATTAGTAGTAATTAGTAGCTATTAAGTCAGTGATCGTTAGCATTACCTTAGTGATCAACATACCCTGAACAAACTTCCAAATGTTGCCTTAAAGGTATATTGATCACCAAGGTAATACCAACAATCATAAAATGATAGCTACTGATCACCTCATCCTACCCATCCAACCCAAAACCTCATCCCACCGGAGTCATCTCCTATATGTACGTACACACACACACACACAAAATCACACACACACACACACACACACACATATGCATGTATGTATGTATGTATGTATGTATGTATGTATGTAGATACATACATACATATATACATGCATACATACATACATACATATATATATATATATATATATATATATATATATATATATATATATCTATGTATGTGTCTATATATAAGTATATATATGTATATCCGTATATATACATACACACATATATATATATATATATATATGTCTCTCTCTCTCTCTCTCTCTATATATATACACACACACACACACACACACACACACACACACACACACTATATATATATATATTAGCACACACAGACCAGACCCACGCGCGCGTGCACACACACATCACACCCAAATACAAACATACATATAGACATATTATTACATATACACATTACATATATATGTATGTGGTGTGTTTGTGTGGGTTACATATCTATATATATATAATAACACACACCACAACGATATATATATGTGTGTGTGTGTGCGCGGCGGCGTGTGTGTGCCTGTGCGCACTCGTTTGGTGTGTCTATATTATATATATATATATATATATATATATATATATATATATATAATATATATATCTATATATACACATACATATTTGTATACATACATGTACATATATATATATGTATCACATGAATATATATATATATATATATATATATATATATATATATATATATATATATATTATATATTATATATATATATATATATATATATATATATATATATATATATATGCGTGTGTGTATACATATATAAATATATATATATATATATGTTAAATATATA
>JAKOGI010002325.1:0-27500 GCA_029747015.1 Carnegiea gigantea
ATATATATATATATATATATATATATATGTATATGTATGTATGTATGTATATATGTACATATGTGTGTGTGTATGTGTGTGTGTGTGTGTTTGTGTGCGTATATATATAGATACATATGTATAGATACATACATACATAAATAAATAAATATATATATATATACACACACACACACATAATATATTTATATGTGTGTGTGTGCGCGTGTGTGTGCATGGCTACTCAGGTACGATGAGATTTTGTACATGATGAGTAGGATGAGTGCATAAAGGTTTTCTTTGTCTCTCCTTTAGCGCTAATCACTAAACGTAGTATCCATGATAATTGAAAATAAAACTATTGATCATGAAAACTAAAACTATCAATTACCAAATATATCTATCACATATGTTATTTATAATATGTATTTTTACGTAATATATTAGTTAGTGATCGATATATTTTCTGGCAGCAATCATGAGAGTTATATATGTTTATTGTAGTCATGTCTATCATCGTTACATGAGTAGAATGTTTCATTTATATAGTGATCGTGAAATTACGATTGGTGATCGTTATAAATATGTTTGTTGATTGTAAATTACCCTCAACTTGTAAATAGGTGAGTTTTTTTTTTTTTTCTTTGGGTAAGTTTAGCTTCATTTTAGTCGAAAATTGCAATATAATTTTTTCATTTTATGATATTAGTTACTGATCAATAGATGCAGCTGTAGTGATTATCAAAATTATATTTGGTGATCAATTATTCTATCTATGGTGACCATAATGAATGTGTTTCTTGAACATAAAGTATACACTCTATTCTAGTTGGCTGAGCTTTATTTGTTATAATTTTAACTTTATTTTCATGAAAAATCACCATATATATTATTTTTGCTATTTACATTAGTTAGTAATCAATAGATTCAATTTTAGCAATCATTAGAATTATGTTTGGTGATCAATTCATCCATTTATGGTGATCGTTATAAACCTGTTCGTTGTTCCCAAGCCATATCCTCAATTAAAGTTAGGAGAGCTTGACTTTTGACATATTTGAACTTTAATGTCATTAAAAATCATAATATATATTTTTACTCATAATCTTAATTAGTTATCAATACTTTTGCATTCAGTTATTATCAATACTATGTTTGGTGATGAATTTTGGGTGAGAACCAGACAACATCTCCATGCATTAATCCTACTCATTTCACGGAGTAGCTCATCCTACTTGAGTACCCACTACATACACACACAACATGTGTGTGCGCATGTGTAATTAGGAGTATGATATAGGACTTCAATTCTACATATAGCTGATTAAACTTCTCGATTACTGAATTTAATTACCTTTTACATAGTTTATGATCCTTGAAACTTAGATTTTAAAAAGTATGAGGGTTTTCATCGGTTTCATACTACATAATAATCCAAAAAAATATAAAAAGGTACCCTAACTCCTAGAAAAACTAGTTTTTAGACCCCCCATTTTTAAAACTATTTTTGAGTATCTAGGATATGTGGAAATCTTTTTCAGGACACTTTTTTTCTAGAATAAAGTAACTTACAAAAGTTTACATTTTGAGTGAAAAATAATGAAATGTTGCTAAATAATAATGGATGCATGAAATTAATTAATAAAAACCTAAAAATTCTAAATCATCCACCATCCAACCCTAAGCTCCACCAATCACCACCACCAACTTCTCATACCCATTGCCCACCACCACCAGTAGCCCTGTAATGCTGAAAATAGGAATAATTTACTTTTTGGTACATTGAGGTTTGGTATAATGATTTTCGAAGCTCACTTTTTTGGATAAATATTTCGGAGACTATGTAGGTTTGGGTAATTATTTTTTAGGGGACAAATATTTCTATTTCTGACCCTCAACTTTCTAATATTGCGAATTGGTCTCTAATATCCAAACATGATTATTTTTAGTGTTTTTTCTTCTTATACTGATTTTACTGGTACTAATTATTACAATCTACTTCTTATATCAGAAGTATTATGTTTTCTGTGATTAACGGCCCACCATGCTTAGCAAAATAATTAAAACTTAATTAGAGAGTTTCAACCATTGCCTGAACTTAGTCGACACTGAACTCCGGCGTTCCTCTAACTTTCGGTTTACCGAGATTGCTAATCTCAATCCCATCTTTCTTAGATCAGGTACGACACAAATATGTTTTGTTTCCTACCTCAGATCGTAGTCACTAATCAAGTTTTAAGTATTTAAAGGATAGTGATAATTTAATCAAAAAATTATAATATTCAAGACATAAGGTTCAATTGAATAACGTTCCCCATTAGGAAACTTCTTTTATTGAAAGTTTGAAAGTGGAAATATTACAATGGAAAACTTTGAAGAGGGACTTAAGTTAAGATCATTAGAGATGCTTGCTCATAAAGAAACAGAGAATCCCCACTACTCTTATGCTCAAGAATGCTCAAATGACCATGTCCCTTCTCAACACTTAGCCTCTCCTTTTATAGAGGTTTTGGGGTACATAGGATGCCCTAATGACTACAGTTTACACATTAATTTTTCACATGACTATAGTATACACTGATGGCTACAGTACACTACTTTGTTTTATAGACCTGACACTTGTCAAAATAGTATAACAATGGTGCAGCCATGTTTCAGAACTTTTAATGATGACAAGACTAATCATCACTATTGGGATTCTGCATGTCTTCATCTCTAATTATGTCTTTCAGACTATTATTATCTGGATAATCATCAACATCCTCATCTAATCGAAGATGCTCTGGGTCCCACTTCTTAAATAATTCAAGAAGATATTTCTTTCCTTTTTTTCGATAAGAATTTTTCAATTCCAACATCAAAGAGATAATTAAAGATATCTTCTAAAACCGCTCTTTCTACCTTCATATACTCTTTCAATTCACTGTCGTAGGCAAAAGTAGTGTTTCCGCAATGCATTAACGTTTTTCCTTGTTCAATTAATGCCCAACTTTGATGCTAAATATTGTAAAATCTGATGGCTCTTGCTAAAGCAGGATTAGTAACTAATTCTCATCGTTCTAGAAATCATTCTTGTCGTTAATCATATGGACTATCGTAATCGGCGATCTGAACAAGATAATGAGCTGGTTTGGCTTTTTCATTTTCATATTCGATTAGTGCACAATGACCTTTAGATATAGGCATCTGTTATGTGAAATTTTGTTGGACTATCAGAAGATGTAAGAATCCAATCAATCCTTTTGAACATGCATTGCTGAAATTTAATTAAGGCTGAGAAAAATGAGAACTTTGGATTTGGATTTCCATTAAATAAACTATTGTTAGGTAATAAATTGTCGCATTTTACATGCCTCTTTCGCCTAATTTTAGCTTGAATAATAATCTAATCTTTAGGATTTTACTTGTTTTATTAATATAATCTTTAGGATTTTTACTTGTTTTATTTACTTTTGTAGGTAATAAGTTCAACCGAGCAAGTGCCGAAAGAAGGAGCAAAAAAGGAACAAAGGAAGATTAAAAGCGGGCACGGCCAGAAAAACGGCATGGGGGCCCCATGCCACGTGGCACGGCCATGCCACCATGTCCAAAAAAGTGGCACGGGGGCCCCGTGCCACCCACGGCCCCCATGTGCCGTTTCGTGGATCGTCGTCTCCTATTTATAGGCTTTGCTTCGTGACTTTTGGGGGGTCTCAGCTAGGTAAATTTTAGGGTAGTTTAGTTTAGGTTTTAGCCAATAAAAACTCCATTAAGGAGATTAGATTAGGATTGTATTGAATTAATTTTGGATTCAAGCACTTGGATTTCAAGTTCTTCGCTTCAATCCATAAGTCTTCTTCTTCTCTATCTCTCTATTTCTTATTTCGTTCTTGTTTTAGATTTTGTTAATTTAGTTCATATGTTTGGTTTTGATTTGATTCAATCATTTAGTTTTTATGTTTAATTCATGTTCGATTGCTTGTTAGAATTAGTTTAGTTTCATGCCTCTTCTCTCTAGTTCATGCTTGTGTTCTTCATTAGTTTAGGTTTGAGTTTGTATTTTGTTGATGATTAATTGTTAGATTTTGTGGGCTTGGATTATGATTAGCCTTTTCATGGCCAATTAATCTTATTTTAGGCTTAACCATATCTAATCTATGCTTAAAACCTAGAGGTTTTCCTCACGCCCGCCAAGTGTTCGATGAAATGCTTGAGAGAGCTTTCATCCATATTTTTGGGCGATTGATTTATGCTGAGAGGTGAGGTCAATTTGCTAGTGTGGGAGAGGGAATAACTGAGTTCGGGACATGAAAATAGTACTCGATCCGAGCTAGGTCCGAGGGTTGCTAATTTTGTGGTCTAATTGGGTTAACCCTATGAAAATAGGTGGTTAGGCGAATTAGACTAGCTCATGACCCTTGAGAGAGGACTTGGATGGTCTTTGATGGTACAACCAACCATCTCTTGTTCATAGTGTAGTTGGGATAGGTTAGGACTCGTCTCAATTAGTTGGTTCATCATTTGGCGACATCGTAAACCGAAGTCCCTTTTTTGTTTATTTGTTTTAGTAGTTTAGTCCTTCTTCCTTTACTCTCTATCTGGCCTAGATTGATATGCTTGAGTAAGCTTTGATAATTAAAACCCAACTCCCTGTGGAATACGACCCGTACTTGCTGGTTGCTAGCTACAACTACACCATGCACTTACGGTAATTTTTAACTTAACAAGTTTTTGGCGCCGTTGCTGGGGAATTGGTGTTTTTCAATATCGGGGTTTACTTGGACATTCGAGACTAGGCTTTTTTTAAAAAAAAAAATTGAAAAAAAAGTCTCGCTTCCACTTCCCTCAATATGAGCATGAATTGTTTTGAAGATATTATGATAGACTATATGCTTTTCTTGCTCATTGTGGTTATTGTTTGGAGAAATAGGAACTTTTGAATACAGTTTATGAGGGTGTGAATTGTGAGACCCGTGCTCTTTTAGAGTACTGGGATTTCTATGCTAAAGATGTTAATGAAGCATGTAATTTTCTTGATTGGTTGGCTCGGGATACTTATGAATATAAGATTAATTGTACTAATTCATACATCCCATGCCCTTGCATCCCTGATTATGCTCCTCCTTTGCGAAATTTTCCATTATTCTAATCATGACAGTAGTTCTTGTCCCTATTATATTTCTGATGAGGGCTTCGCTAGACTTAGCAATATGATAGAGACAATGAATGAGCAACAAATTGAGTTTGCTAATAAACTGTGGGAGTATGACCTATCACCTGAGACTAACCTTGGCTCTAGTTCTTCTAGACTTGATGTCAATCTGTGTGATGATGGTGCATCTTTCCCTCCTCTGGAGTCCAGACTAGAGGACGTACTTGACCCTCCCTTGACTACTTTACTCACCGTTGCTCCCTCCTTTCCTAATACCCTTTAGGACAGCACTGCGTTTATCATGACCTTTCCTGATACACCTTCCTCTTTAGCTCAGTCGATGGAGGTCGAGGTATGTGAGACCTTTTGTGTTAGCGCTAGTGTTGATGAGGATGATACTTGGTTTGAGTTAGGCCATGTTTTTATTGAGGAGTATGATCTTCAGGGACTTTATGTGTGAATATTGTAGTTATGGGGTCAGCTAATCCTAATTTTGGTGATCATATATCCCCCAACCCTTTTGATACCTTCCATGCTTCTTTTTCCTGCTCATCACCCTCCCCTTCCCCTGAGTGTTGTGATATGTTACTTATTGATTCTCATACGATACTGAGGGGAATGAGGTTGACTGTTCTGAGTCCTTAGGTACTCTTCGAGGGTACGACCCCTCCCTTGATCTTTATAGTCTGTGCCTAGAGGACATACTTGAAAAAATTATATTGACTAGTGCATTCGATTATTCTTCTGATTTTTCCAACACATTTGATATGTTTAGGAGAGCACTTGTTGTTATGCATGTGTTCATATTTGTGTGCTCTTACTTACATTCGTCTAAGTTGTATGCTCAGGTGTTTGACAAGCTCATGCAAGCTTTGACGGCATCTGATTTGGTAGCTCGGGTCTTGAGATGAGGAGGAGTGGCTGATGCTCTTTCAACCTCCCATAGCACCGTCTTGAGAAGGTGGTAGTTTAGGGTCACTCGGCACCTAACCTGGTAAATTCATTCCCTCTTTTCTCTTTCTTTATTTTCTTTTTGTATATATAGCTATTGCCCTTTCTTATTTATATTTTGTTTTTGTATATTTATTTTTGTAGATTTATTTCTTTTGTCTATATTTGTGTTTTTGTTGGTGGTTGTGACTCCTTAACTCCCAATGAGGACATTGTGAGATTTAGGTGTGGGGGTGGGGTCATTTACCCTTTTATTCTTATTTTTTGTGAAAATTTTTCATTTTTGTGCCAATTTTTCATTTTTTCCTTTTCTTTGTATAATTTTTCTTTTTGGCTTTTGGGGAGTCTTGTACTATTTTAACTGACTTTGATACCTTGTACCTTAGCTATTAGCTTATACATAAGTAAGTTGTTCATGATAGATCTTTGTCCCAAGTGCGTTACTCTTGGTCCCAATTCTAACCCCAATAGTCTGTTATACCTATGTAATCCAGTCCTTGTGTACACTTCATCATTATCTTAGGATCTTAGTCTTCCGTGATTGACTCTCCCACTTATTTTCGACACGGTTAATTTAATTTTTCTCTGCATTCCCAAAAAAAAGAGGAAAAAAAGAAAAAGAAAAAAATAAATAAAATTTGGAATGACAAGTATCCCTTTGAGGCACGTGCTAATGGGTGCTACCCTTTGAGGCAATACTGTTACTGGGAAAGCTTGCTTCCCTTGTTAATAAGTCAATAATGTAGCATGTGCCAGCCAGGTGGGAACGAGTTTGATTTTGGTAAGCCTAAGTCCTAGGATGATGATACACTTACACACCATGTACTAGGATGGATTCACAGTTTTGATGTACAATGGGATGAACAGTTGGTGCTTTGATGTAGCCCATGGGGATAGAGACTCTTGATATGTACATTTGGTTTATGTGCAGGTTGATATCTTTGTTGCATGGATGATTTGGCTGGTTAGAATGTATGCAGACTTCTCCCTTGTATATATGTTTGTGTTTTGTTTGTAAATCCATTTTGTTTTTCTATCTGTGTTTCTCTCTTCCTTTTCCCCTTTATTTTTTCTTTTTTTCAAAGATTTTGTGGGTATATCTTTTACAAACCCTCACGAGACCTTACTCGTCCACTTGGGAAAACTAAGGGGTTTAAAGGGCTTATTGCATATGCTAAATACAATCGCGATTCCTGCGAAAGTGAGTTAGGTTCCTAGGTAGTTTTTCTTTTATTTTGCTCAAGGACGAGCAAAAGATAGGTGTGGGGTTATTTGTTAGGCGATAAATTATCGCATTTCACTTGCCTCTTTCACTTGATTTTAGCTCGAATAATAATCTAATCTTTAGGATTTTACTTGTTTTATTAATATAATCTTTAGGATTTTTACTTGTTTTATTTACTTTTGTAGTTAATAAGTTCAACCAAGCAAGTGCCGAAAAAAGGAGCAAAAAATGAACAGAAAAAGATTAAAAGCGGGCGCGGCCAGAAAAACGGCATGGGGCTCGTGCCACCATGCCTAGAAAAGCGGCACGGGGGCCCTGTGCCAGGTGGCACGGCCGTGCCATCCACACCCCCCGTGCGTCGTTTTGTGGATCGTCGTCTCCTATTTATAGGCTTTGCTTCGTGACTTTTGGGGGGTCTCAGCTAGGCAATTTTAAAGGTAGTTTAGTTTAGGTTTTAGCCAATAAAAACTCCGTTGAGGAGATTAGATTAGGATTGTATTGAATTAATTTTGGATTCAAGCACTTGGATTTCAAGTTCTTCGCTTCAATCCATAAGTCTTCTTCTCTTTCTCTCTATTTCTTGTTTCATTCTTGTTTTAGATTTTGTTAATTTAGTTCATACGTTTGGTTTTGATTTGATTCAATCATTTAATTTTTATGTTTAATTCATGTTCGATTGCTTGTTAGAATTAGTTTAGTTTCATGCCTCTTCTCTCTAGTTCATGTTTGTGTTCTTCGTTAGTTTAGGTTTGCGTTTGTGTTTTGTTGATGATTAGTTGTTAGATTTTGTGGGCTTGGATTGTGATTAGCCCCTTGATGGCTAATTAATCTTATTTTAGACTTAACCATACCCAATCTATACTTAAAACCTAGAGGTTTCCCTCACGCCCGCCAAGTGTTCGATCAAATGCTTGAGAGAGCTTTCATTCATATTTTTGGGCGATTGATTTATGCTGAGAGGTGAGATCAATTTGCTAGTGTGGGAGAGAGAATAGCCGAGTTTGGGACATGAAAATAGTACTCGATCCGAGCTAGGTCTGAGGGTTGCTAATTTTGTGGTCTAATTGGGCTAACCCCATGAAAATAGGTGGTTAGGCGAATTAGACTAGCTCATGACCCTTGAGAGAGGACTTGGGTGGTCTTTGATGGTGCAACCAACCATCTCTTGTTCATAGTGTAGTTGGGATAGGTTAGGATTCGTCTCAATTAGTTGGTTCATCATTTGGCGACATCGTAAACCCAAGTTCCTTTTTGTTTATTTGTTTTAGTAGCTTAGTCCTTCTTCCTTTACTCTCTATCTGGCCTAGATTGATATGCTTGAGTAAGTTTTGATAATTAAAACCCAACTCCCTGTGGAATACGACCCGTACTTGCTGGTTGCTAGCTACAACTACAGCATGCACTTACGGTAATTTTTAACTTAACAACTATCATCCCATATTTCCAAACTTTAATGACAGGGTCATTTGGAGAGATTGAATTGGCTAGAAAACTAACACCACCAACTCCAGACTTATCAGGAAAGTAGATCGTTGTACTCCAAGATTCCCAAATACTATAAGAATAATTATGATAATAGTCGATGCAAGTTACGTACCACTTATTGAACCATTTTTCTTGAACGTGAGAACTAATTTTTTCTTAGGTACCATAAGGATATCTAAGATAATTAACTTGTAACTCTAGAAGAGAAAATCTTTTGGCTATTAGGTAGGCAGAAGATAATAGACCAAAGCGTGATCTACTTTTTGTATGAAATTTCAAATTATCAATAAGGACTTTACTAGAAGGAGAAAGCCGTTCTAGTAGTAATGACATTTCATTATGGATTTCCTCTTTTTCTGGCAGGAGGTTGGCTCTGATGATCACTATTGGCAAGTTCTCGAGTTAAAGTATCTACCAGAGAGTTCTTCGATCCCCATATATGTTCAATAGAGAAGGAAAACTAGTTAAGTCATAATTTTCAACGCAGGAGTCGCCCTTGCGCTTGCATATTTGCTAAATTCTTTTTCACAAAATCAAGTATTGCTTTGCAATAAGTTCGAATAAGAAAAGATTTTAGACCCCAAAAAATTAAGAACTTTTCAATTCCCCTTATGACTGCAAGAATTTGTTTTTTTATTATAGGATAGTTGCATTCTGCCTTATTAAAACTTCCACTGTAATATTTGCAGAGTTTTTCTCCTTCTTTCATTTTGAGTACTGCACTCCAGTGCTCATTGCTGGCATCTGTTTTAAGAACTAAATCACCTCCTTCATCAGGCAAATTAAGAACAGGAATATTTTAACACATCATTTTGAAGTTTTGAGCAATCTTTATATCATTAATGGTTTATGTCAAATTTACTTCTTTCTTGAATTTCTGCTGCAATGGTTTTGTCAGTTTACTAAATCTTTAATGAAGTTTGAAGCATAGGTAAGGCATTTGAGAAACATTTCTAATTGTTTTCTATCTTCAATCTTTTTAGAAAAATTTTCTATTTTTTTCAAAATATGCTTTTGTAGGATGATATGTCTAGCTTTTACCTCCAGACCTAAAAATTGAATTTTTTGTTCAGTATAAATGCACTTGTTCTTACTAAGTATAATACTATGATCAATGCATCTTTGGGTGACGGCTAAGATATCATCTTTGTATTGTTCTATGGTTTTAGAGAAGAGAAGGATATCATCAATGTAAACTAAACAACAGTGATTGAGGTCTTTGAAGATGTTATCTATTCTTTTTTGAAATATTTAAGGTGCATTTTTAAGACCAAATAACATTACTATCCATTCATAATGTCCTCATAGGATACTAAATACAGTTAAAGGAATACTTTTTTCATCCATTTTTATCTTCCAATAAGCTTCTTAAATTCTATTGAAAAGGATAGTTTTGTTAGGAATATAGTCACCATCAAAGACAGTATAATTATTAAGCTTTTTATAATTGAGTGCCATTCATGCTTTTTGTCTTTTTTCTTCTGCACGATTTCTTACCATGAAAGCGGGACTCGTGTGAGGATTCTTGCTGTTTCTGATTAATCCTTTATCCAGAAGTTCTTTGATTTGTTTATCAAATTTCTAGATATCTTGGTATGCATACAATATTTATTTGACTCGAATAATAGTGTTGGGATTTAATAAAGTGATTTTAGCAAATGTCTTGTCTTTACCCCAAATTTTAGTGGATTATCAGAGTAGATTTCTTTACATAATTTTTCTTGTTGTTTGACAATCTGCTCTTTAATAGATGATTCAAGTAATGGGATTGTCAGCGCTATCTCACGTTGTGCTAGCATTAACTTCTCACCATGTTGGCTGTGCGTAAACTTAATTTTCTGATGAGTGTAAGCCTTACTTAATTTTTCAATAGGAACTGAGTGACCCTTAATTGTGAATATTATTTGGTTTATGGTCTGTGTGCATGGAGAATATAATATCTAAAAATTATTTCCAATAATTATATCATGAGAAGATTGATCAGTAGCCTATAACACTGGTGCAATGCATTGAACTCCTCCTAATTCTATGGATAATCCTTCTATAACTTCATTGTGACTTATAATGCTATTATCAGCTATGCTCACTTGTAAAGGATTTTTTGCTCTTTTCCATACAAATTCTGAAAATAATGGTCTTTTCCCAGAACAACCGCATGCACAAATCTTTTAGCTCTGATAGCAGTTGAAAGAGGGCGTCGAGTAGTACTTGTGAACAAAAAACCAAAGGCACAAATTTTTATTTTTCGAAAGTAAGTTTTTAGAGATTTGGGTTAGATGTGCAAATATAAGAAACTTAGGGTCCTTGGTGCAATTTTAAAAAGATATACTACAATAATGTAGCAAATCTGTGACGGAAATTCCGACGGAAATTTGGATGGATTCCGATAAAAATCACCTCTCCAACGGAAATTCCGACTGAAAAAGAGGCGTCGGGAATTGGGTCGTTGGAGATTGGCGTCTGGCGGATTTCGATGGGATCCGATTGATTTTTCGACAGATCTACCCGATGGAAATTTCGTCGGACAGTTCTGCAGCTGAACATTGTTGGAGGGAAAATCAATTTGTGTCGGAAATTGATTTTCCATCCAAAAAAGAGTAACCAAATAAAAATTTCCAATTAATCACATATTAAAAAAACCACCACAAAAAAACCACCAAATACAAATTTTTTTATCTGAAAAATAAGAGTGCTAAATTGAAAATTATATCACATATAAGAAAAACCACCACAAAAAAACCACCAAACACGAATTTTTTTTATCTGAAAAATAAAAGTGCTAAATTGAAAATTATTCATGGTATCCACAGTTATTTTTAATCTACAGACAGATCGATTAAACTAATTCGAATAAGATACATTCATAGGATCATTATTATCATTCTAGGAGTCATGCTCGTCATCAGAGCCTAAGTTCGGTTGGCTAGAAGAACCTGCACTTTACCCCTTAAGAAATCTCAAAACTTTTTTTATGATACGCTCTGTCTTCCCTTGTTTTTTTGGCAATTTGACTTATGGCCTCTGCTTGCTTGGTAATACTCTGACTGAGGAGTTGTGCTTGCTCTCTCGGATCACAGTGCTTAGCTGATGAGTGATGTGCAACCGCAATGGTAGCTGATTTCTTCAACTTGACCCCCTCAATACCAAAACTGTACACACGGTCTTTTTTGTCCAGATTTTCTTGAACCCAAAACTCTTCTAGGGTCATAGGTGATAATTGAGAGCCCCCTTGAGTTGTTACTTGAGTGTACTCCTCCCATTTCTTGTGGTGCACCTTCTAAAGTTGTGAAAAATAAAGTTATTACATACTAAGGTGACAATTATAACATATGAATTAAATAATGTCTGAATAAAATGTATCAAACTTACATATTTTTTTACAGATTTCTTATCAACGAATACTTTATCTTTGGCATGCAGTGAGTGTCCTTAAACAGTTCTTCACATGTGAGTTCCCTACCTAACGCTTTGGCCTACAAAAAAATAAAATGTTCATGTATATATATATATATATATATATATATATATATATATATATATATATATATATATATATATACACACACACACACACACACACACACACACACACACACCCACCTTGAATATAGGAAATACTTTTATTAATAAGCTCATTAATTGCCAGGCGTCTCTTCCTTTCACTAATCGGAATTGAGCCACATGCATGTAACGAAGGTCCAAGACCTTCTGGGTCACTCAATCTATTCTTTTTATTTTGTTGACTCAATTTCTTAAACTTATCATTCTCAGTCCAATGCTTAAGCATCTCATTCCAAACACTAGGACATAACCACTTTGGCCTTTTATTGTACTTCCTAGCATATCCAAGAATGTCCTTAAGTTGAGTTGCACCTCTAGACTCATAGTTACGCCGTATATGGAGTTCATTGTCTGGATGCTAGTAATAGTATTTCTGTAACAAAGTGCAAGTATATTAGTAAACACATCGAACAATTTAATGCTGAAATTAATTGTATAGAAACCCAACCTTAAACTCATTAAACCATATATCTCGCTGGGATTGTGGAACTTTCCACCACGTGGTCCAAGGACGTGGGTACTTACTTGTGAAGCTTTCAACAATTTTTTGAACTACGTCCTGGTATGGAACAAAACTAGGTACAAAAAAAAAACTATTAAAATTAATTACTGTAGGCATGAAAAAAATATAATTAGCGCTGGAGAAAATTTATAATGAACTTACATGTCACCATCAGGTTGCAAATAAATCTTATTATTTGTACTTGCAGCTTCACTATCAGGTGTAGGACTTTGTCTATCTCCTCATGCCCTTTCATTTTGGACCCCTTCATTGTGGACTGAGTGGCTTGACATTCTAGGCTGACCAACAATCTGATTACTGTTGTAATGTGGGCTAATAGTGCCAAATTGTTGATAAACTAGTGGGGTAGCTGAAGTGCCACCGATGTAAGGATTATTGGGTTAGATAGGTGTTTGTATACACATGCTAAAAAAAGGTGGCTGCATATATGGTTACTCATTCATGCTATCAAAATAATTTTTGAACGGCTGAGTTGGGTCAAGGAAATCTCTAAACATTCCACTGAAGGTGTTTGTTTCATAGTTTTCAGCTGGATCATTCTGTGAGGTCGGTTGTGGTGCTCCTCTACCCGCACCACTCATAACAGTTCGACCTCGACCACGTCCATTGTTTGCCTCAGACATCTAACAAATAAGAACAAAATAGATGCAAAATACAGCAGTGTAAACCTTGATAGTATTGTCATTGAAAAATCACAGCAAACAAAGAAACTTTTAGCAACTAAACTAGACTAAATGTGTCAAACACATACAATTGTTTTCCCTCACTTGCAATTAAAAATAAAGTACACAGACATGCATAAAGATCCATACAACTAAAAGATTAAATCAACAAAAAAGATTAAATCAACCATTATGGGACACATCGCCATCGTCGTCATCATTACTTTGTAATGTCATATCTCCTTTATCATCATCATCAGTGTCTTCAGCTTCATCTTGCCATTCACCTTCTTCGTCGTCTTCATAGTAATCATCATCATGTTCACCATCCCCATCATGATCATCACCCCAATCATGTCCATCAACATCATCAGCTTGTGCAGTTTCTTCAACTAATGTTGTGGCTATTATGTTATCCACATTCATGGTTGTCATTCCTAACTGTTGATAGGCAAGCTCTAAATTATCCTTATTTTTAGGGGCACCGTGAGGTTTGTTTGGTATCACTACCCACCAGTTCACTTTTCCTGGTATTCTCTCAGGGTACTTAAGGTATACCACTTGGGTTGTAGTATCAGTAAATATAAATGGATCAAACTTCCTGTAACATTGGTTATGATTAGCCTTGGGATAGGGGGTAAATTTAGGATAACGTAGCCTCCAAGGAACATCTGGGTCAACTCACAATTAAAAAATACACATTCCTTAATTGGTTCACCCGTGAATTCAACTGGAATAATTTCATAAAATATGCCATAATAATCTCCTGATACTTCATCACCTTCGCCTACTCCTTTGACACACACATCATGATTATACGTGGCTTTACCTTCATTCCTAGCCTAGGTATGAAATCGAAAATCAGTCACTTTATATCCAGAAAAACATTCCACTACCATAATAGGCCCATGAGATAAGTTGATCAAAAAGTTTTGCCTCTCATCATTAAACACCTGGTAAGAGTTGACCTATGAGGAAAAAAAAACGTATTATTCTTTTTAGAATAAAAAACATTTTGTAAGAGTTGAAGATTAATTATGAAAAGTTACTTACATTGTATTCAAACCACTGTGCAAAATTTACCTCAATAAACAAATCAACTTCCACATCACTCGCGTTAGGCGAAAAAAAACCAACTGTATTTAAAGATTAAAATTATTTAATTGTTGAACAATTGAAGTATTTAAATAAAACTTTCAACAACTGATAAACTTACTCCAAATATGGTTGCACTTCATCGTAATTTAGTAAGATGTAAAGGCGAGTGACATGATACTCCGGCTCAGTAAGATATCTTTTTCCTCGATTTCCAAATGGAGTTCTTACGATTGAATACTGAAAGAGTTGGCGCTTGTGATTTGGATTGTTGCATACTCTCATTACGCCTAGTTCCTGGGCGATGCAAGCTTGACTGAAAATAATACTCAGCAAAATGTTTAATCTCAAATGCTAAATATGCCTGAACCGTGGATGCCTCTACATGAGCTTTGTTCTTTGCTATAGGCTTCATCCAGCCAAAATACCTCTCAAAAGGATACATCTATCGATATTGAATAGGACCACCCAACAAAGCTTCTTCTGCTAAATAAATAGGCAAATGTTCCATAACATTCCAAAAAATTCAGGAGGAAAAATTGTCTTCAATTTACAAAGAATTACAACAATATTCTTATTCATCTCTTCGAGCATGCTAACATGTAACTCACTGGAGTATAGGTTTCTGAAGAATTCACTCAACTCGACCAAGGGTCCCAAAACATCTTCCGGAAGAGCAGCAAAGGCTACTGGAAGAAGATTCTCCAAAAATACATGATGATAATGACTTTTCATATTTTGAAACTTTGTGTTAGATGAATCAATCCAATTTCCCACATTAGAACAATAACCATCAGGCGCATGAATCTCTTGCAACTATTGGCAAACAACCCTCTTTTGAGTTAATGAGAGTGCAAACTTGGCTTTTGGCTTACACAATCTATCAGTGGACCCTCTTGTGCCTAAGTTCAACTCTTTTCTACTACACAGAATAGCCATATCCATTCTTGCTTTTGTATCATCCTTTGTTTTTCCCAGAACATCCATCACTGTGCTCAAAATATTTTCACTGAAATTTTTCTCAATATGCATAATATTAAGGTTATGTCTTAGAAGTTGATGCTTCCAATAAGGCAACTCCCAAAAAATACTTTACTTGGCCCAGTTATGTTCATTTTCCTGAAATCTTGGAATTTGAAATTCTACTTCTGTAGTTACTTTGGGCAATATAGATGCTACATCAGATAATATTTCATCAAAAATCCTTCGAGGAGGACTAATGTGTATGCTCTTTCCTTTACGAAAAACAACTTTATTACCTGTAAAACAATGATTCCGAGGCAAGAACCGACAATGGCAATCGAACCAAGATGGCTTTCGTCCATGCTATAGCTGGAATGCACAATTTTGGTGCATCCAAACCGGACATGCTAACAACCCATGAGTACTGCAACTGGGCAGCATTCCATAGGCGGGAAAGTCATTGATTGTCCACATTAATGCCGCATGCAATCTAAAAGTTTCACCGCATGAAACATCAAATGTATCCACACCAACATCCCATAGCATTTTCAACTCATCAATTAAGGGTTGCAAGTACACATTAATTCTGTTTTTCGAATTTGTTGGACCTGGGATGACACAACTTAAAAACATGTATGGAGTGGTCATACACATATCTGGAGACAAGTTATAAGGTGTAATAATAACTGGCCACATAGAATACGGTCTTCTAGATAGTGAGAATGTCGTAAAACCATTAGCACATAGACCTAACCTCACATTCTGAGGCTCTGCTGCAAAATTTGGATACCTTTGGTCAAAATGTTTCCACGCTAGTCCATTCGATGGATGTCGAAGAATATCCGATTCTTGGCGGTGCTCATGGTGCCATCTCATGTGAGCGACAGTACTTTTAGAGGCATACAATCTTTGTAACCTTGGGATTAAAGGTAGGTAGTGCATTGTAGCACATGAAACCTCCTTATATCCTCGTTGGTTGGAGTTCTTTGGTAATCGTCTTACATATCCACAAAATTTGCATGCAGACATAGCCTCATTATGTTTATAATAAAGCATGCAACAATTCAGACAACAATCAATTTTCTGAATGTCCATGCCTAAATCTCTCACTTTTCTCAACTGCTGATGATAATTTTTTGGAATGTAACTTTTAGGAGGGCATGTATCTTTCATTAGACCAATAACTTCATTGAAATAATGTTGAGACATGTTGTGGCCTGATTTAATACTAAGCAGCCTTACAGATGTTTCCAGTTCAATTATGTTACATCCTTCATACAAAGTTCTTTGAGCAGATTCAAGCATAGAGTAAAATGCCCCAGGATTTACGCTATGAGAACTACTCATGTTCATTTCATTAGTTTGGAAGGCAACATGAAGCATATCCTCCATATGATTATGATCATCGTGATCGTAATCATAACTTATAGGTTGTGAAGTACTTGCACCCCCTACTTTTGAATTATCATTTTCCCCATGACTTGTCCAATACCAATAATTCTTCATAAATCCATTTCTATACAAATGAGACTTTACAACGTCAGGCGTAAAGTATTGCATATTCTTGCACTTAACACATGGACATCTATAAACTTCATTAATGCTATACTCCTCGTGTTTTTGTGCAAATTCATCAAACATATTTACTCCTGTCAACCACCCATTTTTAAGCCCATGTCTATCAGGATTTCTCCTCTTATACATCCATTGACGATGTAACGGACCATCCATATGTTGATAATTTGATAGCATTAACCGTTATATATACTACAATTAATTTCAATAAATATCTTTTAGAAATCAATTTAACCATGCACTAACTAATGAATTATTGTAATATATCATACAATTCAATATTTGGAAGACAATAATCAACTTATCTATGAATATTAACACAACGTTGATGCACATAAATAATTATAGGTAAACATAACAAGGAAACCTGTTTCAATCAGCAAAATACAACGCCAAGCTTGTCACAGGAGCACGAACAATTGTGATATTTTTTTGATCGTTCAACATTTTTTCTTTTTTTTCCATCTAAAATACATAACAAATAAACCATAACTAACACCATTTACCAAAACAAATATGTTTAATTATCACTTTCTATTCGCATATTCTGAACAAAAATCTTATTCATATTTAGTTCGCATTTTGTATTCCCATATTCCGAAAATAAATTTTCACAAAAAACTAAATTACAACAATGTAATTAAACATATATGCTACAAGAAAATAAGTTTAACATAACTATTTTATTTATCAAACACAAATTACATTATTTATTTCACATTTCATCATATTTCAACATTTTATAATAATTATACAATTTATATATATATATATATATATATATATATATATATATATACTTAATATATTTTATTCCACTTAGTCAAATAAATACACTTCATAAATCAAATAACAAATGAACATATTTACATCCATATCTTCCACATCAATAATTTTCCAAACAAAATAAATGAAATAAACTAATACATGTATACACTACAAAATTAAATTACACAAAATTCAACAATACATAACAAATTTATATACAAACTTAATATATACAAGAAATCCAAAAACAATAAACATACTTAACAAACTTAAGTCATTTACCAAAATAAAGCACATTAAATATTCTTAACATATTTCAACATTTTATAATAATTATAATTTTTTTTTAAACATACCTACTTAATATATTTTATTCCACTTATCTAAATAGATACACTTCATAAATCAAATAACAAATATACCATATTTCACATCCATATTTTCCACATCCATAATTTACAAAACAAAATAAATTAAATAAACTATCACAAATATGCACTACAAATTTAAATTTCACAAAATTCAACAATACATAACAAATTAATATACAAACTTAATATATACAACAAATCCGAAAAAATAAATGTACTTAACAAACTTAAATCATTTACCAAAACAAAACACCTTAAATATTCTTAACATATTTCAACATCTTATAATAATTATATAACTTTTATAAATATACTAGTATATTTTATTCCACTTATCCAAATAAATACACTTTACAAATCAAGTAACAAGTAAACACATTACATCCATATTTTCCACATCTACAATTTACCCAAAAAAATACGTTAAATAAACTAACATATAAATTACACATTACAAATTTAAATTTCACAAAATTCAATAATACATAAAAAATTTATATAAAACTTAATATATACAACAAATCCAAAAACTAAACATACTTAACAAACTTAAATCATTTACCAAAACAAAGCACATTAGATATTCTTAACATATTTCAACATTTTATAATAACTATATAACTTTTATAAATATACGTACCTAATATATTTTATTCCACTTATCCAAATAAATACACTTTCCAAATCAAATAACAAACAAGTAAACATATTACATCCATATTTTCCACATCTATAATTTACCAAACAAAATAAATTAAATAAACTAACATATAAATTACACACTACAAAATTAAAATTCACAAAATTCAACATTATAAAAAATTTGTATAAAACTTAATATATACAACAAATCCCAAAAAATTAAACATACTTAACAAACTTAAATTATTTACCAAAACAAAGCACATCAAATATTCTTAATATATTTCAACATTTTACAATAATTATACAATTTTTAGAAATATGCATACTTAATATATTTTATTGCACTTATCCAAATAAGTACACTTCATAAATCAAAAAACAAATATAACATATTTCACATCCATATCTTCCACATCCATAATTTACGAAACAAAATAAATTAAATAAACTAACACATATATATATATACTACAAAATTAAATTTTACAAAATTCAATAATAAATAACAAATTAATATAATTTTAACACATAATAATTGCAATAAACCTAAGTGCTTAGTGTCACTAACCTCCAAATGCCCTAAAAATTAAATCAACCACCGACAAAAAGAGTTGCAAAAAGATGGCAGCGGCAGCAATTAACCCCCAAAAAACACTAATAAACAACAATTTAACTAAAAATAATTAACTTATCGATGAATAATAATTAACGGCAACCTTTTTCACGTTCACCGGCCACTAGAAAAAATGAAATTTGCTCTTTCTCTCTCCTCCTTCCTCTCTTTCTCTCTCCTCGGCGCCCTCTTTCTCTCTCCTCCGTTCTCTTTCTCTCAGTTGCGAAATGAGGGTCGAACTGAAGACCCATGCTTTTAAAAACCAGATCTACTTTTTTTGGGAAACGGGATGATTGTCCGACGGAAATTACATCGGAATCTGACGGGAAATCGAATTTCCAACGGAATTTCCGACGAAAATTTGTCGGAATTTCCGACAGGAAGGATTTCCGCCGGAAATCTCGTCGAAATTCGATTACCCATCGGGTTCCGATGTAAATTCCATCAGGCAGAGCTTAATGACTCCATCGGGTGCATTGTACGTCGCTTTTTCCATCAGTGTTCGGACCCATTTTTGTAGTGATAAGTTCGGTTGACTTTGGTCCCAAATATGTTTACCCATATTTGGATGGACTAATAAATATTTATCAGAAAATGTGAATTTTGGAAATTATTTACCCTAATTTCGATAGTCCAAAAGATATTTTTTCCCTAAAAGTAGCTATTCTTAGTGTTAGATTATGGAAGCTATTTTTAAAGGTCCAATTATTAGCATCCAAATTTTCACATTGGGATTACAAGCATTCAAAAACCATTTCCATTTTTTATTCAGTCCAAATAGAAGAGTCTTGGAGGTTCACGAAAAGAAAAGAAGGCTTGTGTCTTTTAACATACATTACAAATTTTATGAATCGCAAGAATATTTTTGTAAAATTTTTACTATATGGAGGGTGATTTTTCATTCTAACTCTCCCTTTCTCTTTCACTCTTCCGACCTCTCCACTTTGATTTGCTTCCCTCATTAAATTTTTTAGTTAAACTATGGTAAACTAATAAAATTATTAGAGAATATCAAGCTTATAAAATTTTTGTAAGGAATAGCAAAAAAATTGGATGCCCAATTCCGAACTTAGAAATAGTTTGGACCCAGTGGGTACGGATTCAGATCCAGTTAGACCAATTTTGGGTCGGTTCCAAAATTTAGGACTCTGTTATAACTGGAGTTGGTATTGGATCCTGAAATTTTGGAACTAGAACCAAACCCAATGCTCGGTACCAAGTAAAAATTTAAAGAATTTTGATAAAAGAAATATAAATAGTAAATCCTCATTTCCCAAGTGATGTATCTTCTGTGCCGAAACCCAACCCCACCCAGTTCAACCCTTTGGCCGTGTTCGACAACAGCATTTTGTGTAACATTTAGTGTTTTGACCAGGTCAATACACTAATTAGGTAATTTTTAATGTTCGGTAAATGTAACGCCCTCAACCGTAGGTTAGGAGTGTTAACGTTGTACTTTGTTTTTCTTTAAATTTTGGGACGAAACGGACAGAGTTTCCCCTGAAAACGGACCGTTTTTCAGGCTTAAAGTTTTACATTAAATTCCCTGCAATTAAACGCAATAATAAAACCAACTCAACGGCTACCCACCGGAGTTCACGACTCTACGGGCCACCCACCATGAGCATATCAACCAGCGCTGCTCAATACTAAAATAATGGAACAATAAAAGTACATCTTCACGGAACACACGACCAGAGTGCTTGGGTTAAATCTCAACTATAAACAACCTTAGCTAAACAATGATCGGCTCACATGGCCGTACAGAGCGACTTTAGATGATATGCGATACAGGCACACAAGGACTTAAATTACATAACAATAAACCATACATCACAATACAACTTGCAGCTCACATGAAGGGCATGTAGCTTTATTCCTAGGACAGCAGTAATCCATCTCGACTTACTTGGTCCGACCTTACTTGATATTTCATAAACCTGGGAAGGGAACAACAATAATAGATGAAAATGAGCAACAATCGCTCAATGGATAACCCCCTCTCCCAAAACAATGCATTAAATGCAAGAATAACTTACAAAGTTGTTCGTAATTCCTTCCCCCGAAGAACTCACTTACCTTGCGGTATATTTAGACCACAAAGCGAAGCAAGGGAAATAGTAGTCGCTTCAACAGCTTAAACTCTAAAATAGCCATGCTCCATAAACTTACCATATGAAATTCTTATAAATGCTTAAATTCAATGAAGTTTTAACCCTTACACATCACTTGTTGGGATTTCTGTTATGAAAGGCTTATTTCATTTCATATAATCTATAATGTAAAGGGTCATTAAAACGCATTAAATGTTAACATTGCACATTGATCAATAAACAATGGACACTAAATATTAAACTTTGCATGTTGAACAATAAATAATGAACATTGAATATTGGACATTGCACCTTAAACATTGACCATGGAACATTAAATTCGTATGAACTATGAATTCGTAAAAACTGTAAACAACTCCCAGTGGACGTTGATTATTAAACATTAAACATTGAACCTTAAACATTGGACACTGAACATTACGCTGAGCGTTTATTGATTTCACTATACCCTATCGCAACAGTCTACATGCATGAGTCGGTGTCTTTGATAAGACGTAGAGCAATAATCATAAGATAGAACATATAACCATGTCATGTGGGTAGTGAACCAATAATATAGCCATATAACCTTTGAATTTCACTGGACTCTTAAACTTTGAAACTTATGCCTATTGATAGAACTATGAAACTTTGAACTTTGAATTACTGAATTACTGAACTTTACATTCTCTACCTTCTGGCAGAACATTGAATCACTGAACTTGAATTTCTGCCTTCTGACAGAACAATGAACATTGAACCTTGAATTTCTGCCTTCTGGCAGAATAATGAACATTGAACTTGCATTTCTATCTTTTGGCAGAACAATGAACATTGAACTTGAATTACTGCCTTCTGGCAGACAATGAACATTGACCCTTGAATTTCTGCCTTCTGGCAGAGCAATGAACATTGAACTTGTATTTCTGCCTTCTGGCAGAACAATGAACAGTGAACTTGAATTACTGCCTTCTGGCAGACAATGAACATTGAACTTGAATTTCTCATGTAAGCTTCAATAATAACAATGGATACGGCATAATCGGACGCTTAGGACTTAAGTCCTTTCTTAAAGGATCCCTAGACCTGTTAACTTACCGTCTACCTTATTCAATTGAGCAGCCCGGTGATTGAAGATTATCTTATGACCAATGATTTGTCAATTAAAAACAGCCAATAAATAAACATTTAGAAATGCTTTGAAATTGTGCAAATAAGCAATTATGGACTTTTAAAGATCTCTAAAACTTGACATCAACGCCATCTCGTGCATTCATTAAATCAGGGAAAAAGGTTTCACATAGCATGTATGATCACGTCATAAAATCGTTTTACCAACTGATTCTCAACATCATAACGCAATCCACACGATTGCAATTAATTTTAACATTCACTGTAATATATACGCATAATCGATAAATTACATATACTCGATAAATTTCATGTAATCGATAAACTTTATATAACTGATAAACCTCATATAATTGATAAGTCACATATAATCGATAAACATATATAATCGATAGATTTCATATAATCGATTATATAATGAATAAACTTCATATAATCGTTAAACGTTATATAATCAATAGATTTCATACAATTGGGAAACTTTATATAATCGATAAACTTCGTATAATCAATAAACTTCATATAATTGACAAACTTCATGTAATCGATAAACTTCATATAATCAATAGGCGCCATGTAATCGATAAACTTTATATAATTGATAAATGACATATAATCGATCAACTTTATGTAATCGGTAAATTTTAAATGAATTTCATATAATCGATAACTATATAATCGATAGACTTGATATACTCAATGAAGTTCATATAATCGATAAACTATATAATTGATAAACTATATATAATCGATAAACTTTAGTTCAGTACGACTCATATATATATATATATATATATATATATATAGTATCATTCAATTTACGCTATAATTTCCTCAAATCACTGATAATCAGTTCGACTTCAACCTGAACGAACTATAATCAATAATCAATAAACTGCATCGAAATTAGCAATAAATAGGAGGAAGAGGAAACCCACTTCGAATTCAAGCTAAGGGACCCGTTTTAGGACTTGGTTTGGGTTGGCTCGGTGTGGGCTCGGTTCCTTCCGTTGTTGTTGCCTTTCTCTTCCTCGGCCTACTCTGTTCACTGCCGTGTCGCCGGCGTCAGGCGAGGCCGGCCGTGCTGGTGGCGGTCGCGAGGGGTCGGGGTCCCCAGACCTTGACCCACGACTGCCTTCTCTGTCGTCTAGCTCTCTCTCGCTGGTCGGTCAAAGGACGGCCGAGGTGTGGGACGGCCCCGCGTACGTCGGCCGGTCGCCGGCTACCCACCTCCTCTCTCTCTCTCTCTTCCGGCGTGAGTGTGTGTGGGGGTCGCGGGCCAGGGGTCGAAGAGCCCCCCCACTTCTCTCTCCCTTTTTCAGAGACAGGGGCTTCGGCCCCTTTAAATTTTTATTTTTTTCTTTTGTTGTGGATAATTACCTCATCAGATCATAATTAATACGAGCTTATCCACTTATCACATCATAATTTATTCCCAATGTTCGATTCAATAAATTGCAGGACTAATCCCTAGGCATGCCGGTCCAGGCATATTCGGGAATCCACTCAATGTAGTGCCCTATAATAACCTTCAATAATAGTAGAATAAGAATAATATTCTTCTCAATAAAAACAGTACTTAAGCAGGCATATCGATATTATTTCAATCTATCGAAAATACTATTTTATAACGTTATAAAATAGCGTAAACGCCTTAATGAAGGGGATAAAAATCTTGGGCGTTACAGTAAACTAGTGTTTTGACTAGTATTTCAAGTCGCGTTTAGCATTTTAAGAAGCGTTTTTGAAAAATTAATAGTATTAACGTTTGACATTTAAAAGTAGCATTTCATATTTTTTAGCTAAAAAATATCCTTCAAAAATTTTATCTTTAGAAATTATCTATATCCTTTTATGTCAATTCACATTAATCAGCTAGCATGACAGTTAAATTTATCAAACACATTAGTTTCAACCGCTAATCTAAACAACTATCCGCTAACAGCTAAATTAGAAACGCTGTCCGCTATCTAAACAGCTATCCGCTACCTGAATCGCTATCTGCTACCTAAACAGCTAATTTTTCCGAACAGGGCCTTTGTCTTTGGCCGTGTTCGGCAACAGTATTTTAGGTAGCGTTTACAATTTTGACAAGGTTGACAAGGTCAATACACTAATTAGTTAATTTTTAGTGTTCGGTAAACTAGTATTTTGACTAGCATATTAAGTAGCATTTAGCGTTTTAAGCAACGTTTTTGAAAACGTAATAGTATTAACGTTTGACATTTAAAAGTAGCGTTTTATATTTTTTAGCTAAAAAATATCCTTTAAAAATTTTATATTTGAAAATTATTAATATTCTTTTATGTCAATTTACATTAATCAGCTAGTATAACAGCTAATTTATCGAGCACATTAGTTTTAGCTGCTAATCTAAATAGCTATCCGCTAACAGCTAAAGTAGAGACGCTATCCGCCATCTAACAGCTATCCGCTACCTAAAACACTATCCGCTACCTAAACAACTAATTTTGCTGAACATGACCTTTATTTGCTTTTAGTTTATCCCCGACTTATTATTTATGCATATTGACCACTATGGATTTCTTCCTTTAAACTTTGGTTATTCTTCTTGTAAACCTTGTTGCTTACTAAGTATTTGTTTTTATATTATTTTGATTCTCTCTCTCTTTCTCTCTCTCTATATTTCAAGTGAATTAAAATTATTTTTAAATTTCTAGTTCGTTTTATAATATTGATTCGTGGATTTGTGATTAACATTATTTCAAATTCTCTGAGTCCGTTTTAGACTATGTGAATCTTCTTCACTACTTACTGCACATTTGATTTAGCCTTATAATTTAGTTTTTAGGAATTTTGCTTTAGATATTAGTGCTCAACCTCCCTCAATCCTTCCTGTCTCTCTTCTCTTATGGAAAATCGTAAGCAAAAAGAACTTGACTTAGGAATCGGGTATCGAAATCGAACCCGATGTTGGCCAGACTCAGCATTGAGTTCAAAATTTTTGGACCCGGTTGAACTGGTTCCGGGACCGATTCCAAATTCTATGGCCCGATTCCGGTTCTTGAATATCCAACCAGGTCTCCGGTCCCACTTATCCCTAATTAACAAACTTCTCCATATTCTGCAAATTTATACTATAAGTAAGAATTTCCTCATTTATAATTTCTTTGATTTACAATTATATCATAAGTAAGAATCTCACTCTTTTATTATGATTATGTACATCATGTTTACAAATGCAACATCAGTTTTATAATTATCTTAACGACCCAAGCTTGGCTATAACTTACTTTTGGGTTTTCTGCTATATTTTGCTGAAAGGGTGGTTCAATAGCTTCGTTATATAGGCTGCTTTATTGGATGGAAAGTTACAGTTTCATTATTCTCTGTCTTTCCTTATTTTTTATCGTTGTTTTGCTTTCTCAAGTAATGACATACTCGTTTTTTTCTTTAAGGACAAGAAAAAAAAGCGGAGCAAATACGCTGTCTAAAGTTTCCATGATAATGTGACATCATAAAACACACTTGTTATTATAAAAGAACTTGAATGCACATATCATGTGTCACTAGCTCACAACTTTTTTTAACCAAAAAAATAAATCCTAATTTTTATAGGTAGTACATTTATGTACCTGACCAGCTCTTCTACTTGCTCATAATTCCAAACTTATCTGCGTGCAAAGCACGTGGGCGGCGGATTCATTTTCCCATGGGCGAATGCAAATCAAACACTACATCATGTATGACATCAGGAAAGCCAAAACATTAATCCACTCCGTTTTTTCATCATAAATACAAGCCACACTGATCCCATCCCTATATCTCCTCATCAACATAAATAAAAGAAAGAGAAAATTTAGATATTATAAATCTTATCATATATACCTCTGTTAGGGCATGGCGCAATATCCATAGGTGAAACTACAATAACCATAGGATGGGTCAATAGACATTTTTTTGGCGAAGGGGAGGGGGGTTATGAGCATAACTTTTGTGAAGAAAGCATACTATAGAGAATACAAGTGTTTGTCACACGAGACAATCCACCAATAATTGTCGTGGTGGACCACAAGAGGTGAAATAAAGTTCACTGACATAACTGAAATGAGGGTCGGATCATGAGGGCCACTAGGCAGATGGAGTTTTCTCGAACTTTACTCAATCCTAAGGTAAGTTGGCTTATCCTCAGCCTTCACCTTAACATTGCACGTACCATTGGGTTATTGGATCGCACTTGACCCTTAAGCTACTACTTTATTGGATCATTCCAAATCTTTCAATTTCTACCATGTTTTTCACCCTTTTAACCTCCAGTTTAATAAACACATTTATAAATTCAATAGGGACCCTACTCAGGTAGAAAACAGCCACGAGTTATAGAAAATTGGTCTGCCCAGAATCATATCAACAACACAACAAAAATAAGCACAACAAACATTTTAATAAAAGAATGATTTAGGGAAAAATTAATTCAGTTTAAATAGTGGGAAGAAAATCCAAATCAAAAGATTTTCAATTACACAATGAACTTACCCTAAAATTAAGCCCCCCCAGAAGTGTCCAACCTTTTGATTATATTAGTGCGGTGGGTCGGGTCACAAGGTCGAAACTTGTATCTGACCCTACCCCTCAACATTTCAGTTAAGCACACTTAATTTGAGGGTTAAGATGGATCAGAGGCGCGCAACTCACCAAAAAAATAGCAGACGATAATTTATTTTGAGAATTTGTATGAAAAAAAGGGACAAATATCATAAAACAGAGG
>JAKOGI010002325.1:30000-50000 GCA_029747015.1 Carnegiea gigantea
TGGAGGTTGTCGGTGTTGTTGCCGGTTGGAGGTCGCCGATGCTGTTGCCGGTTGGAGGTCGTCGGTGCTATTGCTAGAGTCATTGGCTCTGTTCTGTGGTGGGCTTCTCTGTGCTCGGCGGCTACTGGGTGGCCGGCCGATGCTATGGTTAACGCATTCACGGTGACATGGCTTCTCTAATAAGGTATGGAAATATGTGATACTATTTGCATATATGAACTCAAAAATTCTTGATCCAAACAATTCTAAGCCTCTATTCATATAGAGAAGTTCTGCCCTAACCAGTATTATGTACATAATGCAAATTTTCAAGACGCACTTTGGGTTAGGCACAGGTTCATAGAGGCCCCTAATTTGAGCTTTGACCTTGTTATTCCTCAACAACTTAAAACATGGTTATCTTGGTCTTACATTTGGCTGTTTATGTGAATTTGATTCCTTGTTGAATGCTTTATAAATTTATATTGATATGTAATGCCCACTCCTGAAGCAAACTGAATTGAAAGAAAATTTGAAAAATCATATTAAGATTGGGGGAACTTACTAAGATCGAATACACTCTGAAGAGGGTCTGCTCTTTGGATTGCGCTCTTAGTATCTTTCAACTGTGCTTTTATTCAGCTAGAAAGTGGATTGATCTTGTTATCCAAGTTATCTATTGAGGAGCCAGTCAGAATCAGAGAAGAATATTTTGAGGGCCTGCTAGAGCTACCTACTGTTATTAAAGAAGAGTGCCAAAGCAGCTGACAAGTGCTCTCAGGCAAGCTGTCGGCACAATTGAACAACTTCCTCTTTCTCTCAGGGATGTAATGTCTAGTGGGATTAGAGTTCCGCTCAGTAAACATTTTAATCATCATCTTGTCTCTTACGATACGGTAGATTTTATTTATTTAATTTATATCACATTAGTTTCTCAATGCTGTATCATTAACCTGCCTGCATGATCTAATTTGTTGATATGACATTACTATCAAGAATATGGAGAATTACATAAAAAGTTCATTCAAAGTTTCATGATGTACATTGCAATGAGCATAAATTGTGGGGAACATGTGACTTTATGTACAAAATGTTTGATTTTGCAATGATGGGGAGAGGCAAGGAAGTATGAACTGTTTGATTTTCAAATGTGCATTATTATGTAGTACCTTTGTCAGGTGGGGTGGATTTGCTTAGCCACAGTTTGGGACCATACTGATATGGCATTTGTGGTAAGAGAGCAATGAGATTGTTGTTAAAGCTACGGCTTCGAGTTCATGAGGTCAGATTTCCCCTTCACCCCTACCCTTGAATCCTGGTCGTCCATACCCAAAAAAGGGGAAAAGTTGAAACATAAAGCTTCTATTTGGGTTGCTAGCTGCTAATGCATGGACAAGTTTTCCTATGGCTTTTTTGTACTAGCAGCCTGGTCCTCTGTTGTTGTGAATTACACTGGCTACATTTTATGGGAGCTTGTATCTTACGACATGCACCTTCATCTTACACTTGTCATCAATAACAGTGTTTCCCAGTCAGTGTTTTCTAAAAGGAAATAAGAGCGCCTTGTGTGCAAATGAACATGATCTATGAACTCTGTATGAAGATGTAGTTAAAGTGTCAATATTCATTGTTATGTTGACATTATCTTGAGCGATGGAGCTATTCCTAAGGCTAGTGTTCTTTTAGTGAGGCTTCTATAGGTTACTCTTTTCAACTTTGAACATATATTGTGGTTAATTTGTTGCTTTTCTAGTGATGTGTTTTAAGGAATCTTAGTGATGCATGTTTTAACGTATCTCTAAATATTAATTTGTTCTTCCATGTCGTGTTACTTCTTTGAATTTTTATTTCAATTTAGGCATCTATGATTAGTTATATGCTTATGGTTATCTTCAAGTATTCATTAATTATTATTCCATTGGCAATATAAGTATCCTAAGGTCAGAAGTAACAAGTTAAAAATTTTTTCACACAAAATGAAACAAGGTAATATTTCCACATAATGAAAACATTTATAGAATGAAGAGAAAGAAAAAGTTACAAGCACATTTATTATTCCTTTTCCTTCTATTTTCTTATACAAGTCAAATATAGGTTTGACTTTCGTGATTGTGAGGTGATCTACATGTTGCAAGAAAAACAGAGTTTTAATATTTATAAACCCCAAGTGCAAGGTGTATCGTTGAGTACTTGGGGTGTCGTCCGCAGGGAATTGTGTTTTCAACTACCAGAGTTTACTAGAGCGTCTCAATCTAGGCGTGATCAACGGTGAAGGAGGGGAACTAAACTACGCTACAAATACAGAAACAAGCGACTTGGAATTGTGATTTTACCAATTAGTGAACCAACTAATCAATACGAGTCCTAACCCACCCAAACTACGCTATGAACAAGAGATGGTCGGTTGCACCATCAAAGACCACCCAAGCCCTCTCTCAAGGGTCATGAGCTAGTCTAACTCGTGTAACCACCTACTTTCGTGGGGTTAGTCGAATTAGACCACAAAACTAGCAACCCCGGACCTAGCTCGATTCGGATACTACTTTCGTGTCCCGAACTCGGCCATTCCCTCTCCCACACTAGCAAATTGACCTCACCTCTCAGCATAAGTCAATCGCCCAAAAATATGGATGAAAACCCTCTCAGGCATTTCATCGAACACTTGGCGGGCGTGAAGGAAAACTCTAAGTTCTAGGCATAGATTGGGTATGGTTAGGCCTAGTACAAGATCAATTAGCCATCAAGAGGCTAATCACAATTCAAGCCAACACAATCTACCAACAAATCATGAAAAACGCGTGAAAACCTAAACTAACCAACAAGAACATAAACTTGAAGAACAAAACGGAATGAAAAAAAACAAATCTAAACAACTAAACAACATAAATTAACAATGAAATTTAAACACATAAATCGACCAAAACCAATACAAGAATCAAAATCAACAGAACATAATTAACAAGAACATAAAAAACTAGAGAGATAAAAGAGAAGGAAACTTAGTCTTGAATTGATGAAGAACTTGAAATCCAAAGGTTGAATCCAATGTTACAATCTTCAATCCTAAACTAATCTCCCTTCTTAACTAAAATCTAACCTAAACTAATCCTACAAAATCGCCAGAGCAAAGACCCCCAACGACGAACGAACTCCCCCGCGAAGACGCCCGAACGAAGCTTAAATAGAAAAACCGAGGCCCGACGAACTGGGGGGGTGGCACGACCGTGCCAGGTGGCACGGTCAGGCCGTGCCACGGCACGGCCACACCGTGCCACATTGCTGGCACGGTGGCCGTCTCCCCCGGTTTTGCCCCACTTTGCCGATTTTCGTCGGTTTTCGCTGTTTTTCGTCGTTTTGTCCCATCTTCGTCCCTTTCCGCGACGCTTGTTTGATTTGGAGTTGTTTCCTACAAAAACATAAATAAAACAAGGTAAAACCCCAAAGATTAAGTTATTATACGAGCTAAAAGTGGGTGAAAGAGGCACGTAAAATAGGTAAATTTACCGTTCAACACACCCCCACACCTATCTTTTGCTCGTCCTCGAGTAAAATAAAAGAAAAACTAGAGTAAACAACTAACTCACTTTCGTAGGAATCACGGTTGCATTTAGCGTATGCAACAAGCCCTTTAAACCCCTTGGTTACCCCAAGTGGACGAGTAAGGTCTCGTGAGGGTTTGCAGAAGATATACCCACAAAATCTCAAAAAGAAAAAACAAAGAAAAGAGAAACAAAAGTCGAAAAATAAAAGTAGCAAAACACAATATATACATGGGGATAAACTGTACACAATCGAATCAACCAAAACCACCTAATAGCTCAAATATCAGTCTGTACACAGGTATTATATGCATTTCAGGACACATCATCCCAAAGAATGGCATCCAGACATCAGCTTTTCACCCCACGACGCATGAGAACATTGAATCCATCCTGGTGCCTAGTGTGCAAGTGTATCATCACCCTGAAACTAAGCCTACCAAAACCAAACTCAATCCCACGCAATTGACACAAGCTACCTTTTTGATTGGCTAGCATAGAAAGCAGGCTTCCCCAGTAGCAGTATTGCCTCAAAGGGTAACACCCAGTAGCGCATGCCTCAAAGGGGTACTTGTCATTTCCAACTCTTTTCTTCCCCACTTTCTTTTCTTTCCATTATTATTTTTTTTCAATACAAACTCATGTCACGCCTCAAAGGGATACACCCAGTAGCGCTTGAATTTGTTTATTTTTGCTTTTGTTTTGAAAAAAGAAAGGGGGGTGCCAGCACATATAAAGGGAACTGTGCAGTAGACAATGGGAGAGTCGATCGTGGATGACTAAGAATTCAGGATGATAACAATACATGAATTCAGGACTGGATTGCAAAATTACGATGGACTGTTGGGGTTAGAATTGAGGTCTAAAACGACAGATTGGGGATGAATATCTATCATACACATTATACTTATATACGAGCTAACAGTCAAGGTATCAGAGATCAAGGCTGATCAAAATAGTACAAAACTCCCCTAAATGCAAAAAGAAAAGAAAAATTTGTACAAAAAGCAGAAAAAATGAAAAAGTTATACAAAAATGAAAAATTTTCACAAAAATAAGAAGAAAAATGGGAGATGATCCCACCCCCACACCTAAATCTCACAATGTCCTCATTGGGAGCCGTGAGTCATCACCAACACACAAAAATAAAGAAAACAAAATCAAATATAAGAAAAACAAAAGACGACAAAAATATACACAAGCTAACACACTCTCCCAAAAACACAAGCTCACCCAAAACAACAACACGATCACACATAAATACAAACTAACACCACCAAAAATAAATATAGACCAATCCAATAACACCACTAATCACAACACAATAAAAATCTGTAAAGACACAAAATTGGTGATCATAGCTAACAACGGCTCAACAACATCCAAATTTCACCACAAGATGATCACCAACTAAAAACACAATCCTAATATTCACAACTAAACAAAAACAAAAAGGGAAGAAAAGAAAAATAAAAAGAAGGGGGGGAAGAGAAGAGTGAGAACGAATATACCAGGTCGGGTACGGAATGTACCCAAACTACACCTCGCTAGGACGAGGTTGGGGAAGCGCGAGGAGCATCAGCCACTCCTCGGCGGCGTTCAGGACGCGCATCGCCAACTCAGATGCCGTCAACGCTCGCAGAAGTTTATCAAACACCTGAGCCTGCAACTCAGATGAGTGTAAGTAGGAGCACTTAAACAGGAATGCAGAAATAATAGTAAGTGCTCTCCTAAATTTATCAAATGCCTTAGAAAAATCAGTAGAATGATTGAATTCAATAGGAAAGATGATTTTTCCAGGCATGTCCTCTAGGTATAGACTATAAGGGTCAAGGGAGGGGTCATACCCTCTAAAGGCACCTAGGGACTCCATACAGTCTATCTCATTCCCCTCAAGCATATCATGACATGCAACGAGTGATAAATTATGGTACTCAGGGGAAGAGGAGGGTAGTGAACATGAAGAAGCATGAGAAATATCAAGGGGGTTGAGGGATACATGGTTAGTAAGATCAGGACTAGATGAAACTACAGCCACAGCATCCACACAGGACTCCCCCGCGAGAATTTTATCAAGATCCTGCACCTCACTACAAGTACCGTCTGACTCAAGACAGAAATCATCCCCATCGACCCTAGCACCAACACAAGATGTCACACCTACCCGAACTCCGTCGACTGAGCTAAAGGGAAAGGTGGATCAGGATAGGTCAAAGTGTTGTCCTTAAATGTGCTAGGTAGGGATGGAGCAACAAGAGGTAGAGTAGGTAAGGGAGGGTCGAGCACCTCCTCTAGTCCAGACTCTAGAGGAGGAAAAGACGCACCATCATCACACAAATTGACATCAAGTCTAGGAGCACTAGAACTAGGGTCAATCTTGGGTGATAGGTCATACTCCCTCGATTTATTAACAAACTCAGCAAACTCAACTTGTTGCTTGTTCATGGCCTCTATCATACTAGAAATTCTAGCAAAACCATCAGCAGAAATACGATAGGGACAAGAAACACTATCATGGTCAGAACGATGGCAGATCTCACATGCAAGAGGTGTATAATTAGGAATGCAGGGGGATGGGATGGATGAAGTAAATTGACTAGTCTCAAATTCATAAGTATCCCTAGCCAACCACTCAAGTAATTCCCAAGTTTCATCAACGTTTCGAGCACAGAAATCCCAATGCTCCAAAAGAGCACGGGTCTCACAAGTCACACCCTCATAGACCATGTTCAAAATTTCCCACTTCTCGAAGCAATAACCACAATGAGCAAGAAAAGCATGTAATCTATCATAGTATTGCCAAAACAATTCATGCTCATGTTGAGGGAAGTGGAAAGGAGACATATTTTCTTTTTTTTTTTTTTGAAATTTTTGATTTTTTTGATTTTTTTGGATTTTCTAAAGGCCTAGTCTCGAATGCTGAAGTAAACCCCAATATTGAAAAACGCCAATTCCCCGGCAACGGCGCCAAAAACTTGTTGCAAGAAAAACAGAGTTTTAATATTTATAAACCCCAAGTGCAAGGTGTATCGTTGAGTACTTGGGGTGTCGTCCGCAGGGAATTGTGTTTTCAACTACCAGAGTTTACTAGAGCGTCTCAATCTAGGCGTGATCAACGGTGAAGGAGGGAACTAAACTACGCTACAAATACAGAAACAAGCGACTTGGAATTGTGATTTTACCAATTAGTGAACCAACTAATCAATACGAGTCCTAACCCACCCAAACTACGCTATGAACAAGAGATGGTCGGTTGCACCATCAAAGACCACCCAAGCCCTCTCTCAAGGGTCATGAGCTAGTCTAATTCGTGTAACCACCTACTTTCGTGGGGTTAGTCGAATTAGACCACAAAATTAGCAACCCCGGACCTAGCTCGATTCGGATACTACTTTCGTGTCCCGAACTCGGCCATTCCCTCTCCCACACTAGCAAATTGACCTCACCTCTCAGCATAAGTCAATCGCCCAAAAATATGGATGAAAACCCTCTCAGGCATTTCATCGAACACTTGGCGGGCGTGAAGGAAAACTCTAAGTTCTAGGCATAGATTGGGTATGGTTAGGCCTAGTACAAGATCAATTAGCCATCAAGAGGCTAATCACAATTCAAGCCAACACAATCTACCAACAAAACATGAAAAACGCGTGAAAACCTAAACTAACCAACAAGAACATAAACTTGAAGAACAAAACAAAGGAATGAAATAAAACAAATCTAAACAACTAAACAACATAAATTAACAATGAAATTTAAACATATAAATCAAACAAAACAATACAAGAATCAAAATCAACAAAACATAATAACAAGAACATAAAAAAGAGAGAAAAAAGAGAAGGAAACTTAGTCTTGAATTGATGAAGAACTTGAAATCCAAAGGTTGAATCCAATGTTACAATCTTCAATCCTAAACTAATCTCCCTTCTTAACTAAAATCTAACCTAAACTAATCCTACAAAATCGCCAGAGCAAAGACCCCCAACGACGAACGAACTCCCCCGCGAAGACGCCCGAACGAAGCTTAAATAGAAAAACCGAGGCCCGACGAACTGGGGGGGTGGCACGACCGTGCCAGGTGGCACGGTCACGGCCACACCGTGCCACATTGCTGGCACGGTGGCCGTCTCCCCCGGTTTTGCCCCACTTTGCCGATTTTCGTCGGTTTTCGCTGTTTTTCGTCGTTTTGTCCCATCTTCGTCCCTTTCCGCGACGCTTGTTTGATTTGGAGTTGTTTCCTAAAAAACATAAATAAAACAAGGTAAAACCCCAAAGATTAAGTTATTATACGAGCTAAAAGTGGGTCAAAGAGGCACGTAAAATAGGTAAATTTACCGTTCAACACTACACAGAGGTTTCACATCTTCACCTATTTGACCAGGGTTTGGCATTTCTTCTTTTTTTGGCGATTTCTAAGTTCATGGTTAGCATTTTCTTCTCACAAGCTAAATTTGGTTGTACGTAGTGAGAGTAAGCAGTTTTAACATTTGTTACAAAATGTCAAAATAATTGAAAGGTGCTTTAGCATTTCATGGATATATTTTCGTTGTCACTGCAATGTGCGCAAATTGATTTGAGAGGTAGTTGAGCTTAACAAATTGTACGTTGTGGCTTTTTGTTAGCATTATTTTATTGCTTTTGTTAGCATTGTTTTGCTGGGATTGATGTATGATGATTAATCTTATCACACACGATATGAAAATTCCTGGACATCGTATATGGATGACTAATAGACTTATTCGGGTAATAGAGGGTGTACTCATGAGTTTATTAGAGGGGTAGAAGAGTTTGATGCTTTTGCAAGACTTCAACCAGTATATTTAAGGGAAGGTAAATATAGGTGTCCCTACTCTAAATGTAAGAATAAAAAGTGTCTACTACCAGAAGATGTCAAAATCCATCTTTACAAGAGGGGTTTCATGCATGCTTATTGGTATTGGACTTCACATGGGGAGGTTGTACCAAATGTTGGGGTGAACATGCATCATAGCTCTTGTAGCGTGGATGTAGAGCATGATGATTATAATGGGGTTGATAGATTACAAACCATGGTCGATGATATTATGGAAGTACATCAAGAAAATGAGTACGAGCCTCCAAATCCAAGTGCCCAGAGGTTTTTATAACAAACTTAATGCAGCTCAACGACCCTTGTGGCCTGGATGTAATAATCACACCAAGTTGTCTCTTACTTTGAGAATGATGAGTATTAAATTTGATTATAATATGTCTCAAAGTTGTTTTGATGAAGTAGCTACACTCATAAAAGAGGCATGCCCCCCAACAACTTTGTTCCTTCTAATTTCTTCGAGGCTAAGAAGTTGGTCAAAAAACTTGGTCTGAGTGTCATGAAAATAGACTCTTGTTGTAATGGTTGCATGCTATATTTCAAGGATGATGAATCTTTAGAGAAATGTAAGTTTTGTGATGCTCCTAAATGGCAAGCTAGCAAGTCCAGCGAAGGGACTCGTAAAAAAGTTCCCTTTGCAAGGATGCATTACTTTTCTCTCATTCCAAGACTACAAAGATTGTATGCCTCTCGTAGTGGTTTGATCCGACTCGAAATCGTTTCATGAGGGTGAATAAAAGCTATGGAATAGTAGAGATTTGACATGATAGGCAATATAGAAAATATGATCCTTTCATATTAGCTTATGTTGCAACCCAAGTGTATTACATGTCTTATCCATAAAAAAACAAGGGACAAATTACCCTGGTGGGTTGTGATTAAAACCAAGCCAAGATCTAGAGTTGATAACCAATACATGCTTCCAGTTGCATATCAAGAGGATAACATGTCTAACGTTGACGTTGTGGCAGACCATGATGTATCTATTCAAAACTTACGATATGATGTTAGACACTATGAAGATATTGATCTTGATATACTTGATGTGAGTGAAACAAGAGAAGAGGAGGAGAACGATGAAGAGGAGGAGGAAGAGGAGGAGGCGGAGGAGGAGGAGTTTGAGGATTTCATTAGTGATGAAGATGAGGACTTAGGTGTTGGTGATATGTGTTTGGATGATAGTGAGGATGAAGATGATGATCCAGATTTAGATGACAGGTAATGTTTTTATGTTAAGTTTGTGCAATTTATGCTGTTGACTTCGATTGTTAATTTCTTATTCTATCTATGAATACCTGTGACGATTATGTCTAATTACAGTTTGAATGCAGTTGTCATTTAATTTCTCTAATTTGAATATTTTTATGTTTACTATGGTACGTGTGAATGAACTTGCATATATTTTTAGGTTATAATGCCAGGGTTAACTTCAAGTAAAGGTTTAGCTAAAGGGGGTCGTAGACTTATCCGCCTTGTGAATTCTAGATCAACTCCTTCAAATACTACACCAAGCGCCAGTGCCAGTCCTAGCCCTACCCCTGGCACAACCTCAATTCCTAACCGTACTTCTCCCCTTCCTAATCCAGATAGTAGCTCTTTTTCATCCCCTAGAATCCAAACTCCAGTTTTTAACTCTGAGGAATCACCACAACTTGATGTGGATGCTGGTTGTAGTATTTCTTCTGCCGTACAATTAGAAAATCCTCCAAATCTTGATTCTTCAACTGAAGTGAATAGTACAAGAAGAGGAAAGACTCAGATTTGGCCAGATGGAGAACGGTAAGATTAGTATAAAACTTGAGTTTCATTTAAATAAATTCCGATGTCGTAGTCTTATGTTTTATAATAAATGTCTTTTTTTTTGTAGATTGTTTTACCCGGAGTTTCATGGGAAAGTCGTTCGAAAAATCACTGAAATTTATAAGGAAAAATATGATGCTGCTTATCCTTCATGGCGGAGGATTCTTCAATCAGTTCGTGATATGTGGTTTAATGAACTCAAGGCAAGTAACTTACAATTTTCTTTAGAGTTGCAACTTTTCATCTCTAATTTATGATTGAAACTTAATAGCCTATGTCATGGTTTGCACATCCTAATAATATTATATGATGTATTTTAGAAATACTATTGGTGGGAGGAGTATCATGAAGTGGAGATAAGACAATGCTTTGAGTTTCGTGGTAGTGAGACACTAAAAGATACATTTAAAGAAGTTCGAAAGAAACCTGATAAGCGTCCGCAATGGTTAGATGAAGCTACTTGGAAAGAGCTATGGGCATAATGGAATTCAGATACTTTCAAGAAAAAGAGTGATGCTGCAAAAATAAATCGTGCCTCAACAACGGGTGTTGGTTCTTCTGTTCATACTGGTGGTTCCATTCCGATTAATATGCATAAGAAGAAAGTGGTAACGTGCTGTAATGTTTATATGTCGCTATTACACATTCTTTATGATTCTTATGATGACATGTTATAGTTACGAAAGTGAAATCAAGTTGGTAGTTAGAGAGCTTGAGGTTGAACTAATGAGTGCTTTTAAGGTTCTTTGTAATCGGTGTTGTGTGACGAGGACGCCTGGGTTGTGATTGATCGTAATCGTGTGGATTGTGGAGGCCATGTGTGGCTTATTGGCAGATTCTGCCAAGTTGAATTCTGAAGTGCTTGAATGTGTTACGTGTGAACCCTTCCCCTTCATATCTTTAGGCTTTATCGTATGTCCGGATGTCGTTAGGCTTTTATTTCCTTCATTATTATGAACTTTATTGGTTGGCATACTCCGGGAGAGTGACCCGTAGATTTGTGAACTCCGGCGTATAGCCGTTGAGCTTATTTTAGAATTTTATATACTTCTATTCAGTGCAGGAATTTATTGTAAGGCTTTTAGCCTGGAAAATGGTTAGTTTTCAGGGAAAATTCTGTCAGTTTCACCGTAGAAGTTAAGTAGGAGGAAGTAAGAAACCGTTAACATCACCAGCCCTAGGGGTTGGGAGTGTTACGCTTATGATATGTTATTTGCTTATGTTTTGCTATGTTTGTTGGAAGTAAGACAATATGGGAAACGCCATTCTCACATTTTGCCTATGTTTGCCATAACTATTTTATTTTAGCTCTCTTTATTCCATTTTTCTTTTGCATCTATGTGTTGAAAATTAATAATATTATCTAATCATAGTTCATATGTGTCAAAAGATTGATAAAGGCCAGACCCCTACTGTGCGCAAGTTATATCTTCACGTACATCAAACCAAAGGTAGCCAATGGGTGGATGGCAAATCAAAAGCCGCTTATGTAAGTTGCTTCGTATCTTTATATTTAAGCTCATTATACTTTTTGTTATGTACAACTAATTTGTAAATGAAACACTTTTTTAGGAGAAGTATGTGCAAAAGCTCTCCGAGATTCAAACAACTCAATCAACTCAAGCTACATTTGATGGTTCCACCCCATCGACCCCAAGTAAACCTTCTTATGATGAGCAAATAATTTGGATTGATGTGAATGGTTTGACAAAGCGGGTTCGTCTTTGCGGGTTTGGACCCAAAGGAGACATTTACACAAACTCTCAAGGCCCATATTCCATCCAAAATCATGGTAAGGCTTATACAAATACATTTGCTACTTTGGTTGATGAAAACAAAAGGCAAAAGATTGAGTTAGATAGTCAAAAGAAGGTTTTAGATGATGTCCAAGCAAAACTAACTTTGCAGCAAGCTAAAAAGCAAGGAACAAACCAAGAAGGTTCAGAAATATGCCAGGGCAACTCAAGATATACAAGCACAAATGTTTCAATGGCATTCCCTTATGAAGATCGTCATTCCTAATCTCCTCCCACCTATAGATTCATTGAGTGAGAGTGAGGATGGTGGGGAACATGATAATGATGATGGTGGTGGTTGTGGTGGTGGTGCTGGTGGCGGTGCAAATGAATGATATTTGGTTGAAATGGCCTATTTTGTGCACCCAAGTGAACCTTCTTTTGATGGTTGGATCAATGTTGGTATATTTTGATACTCATATGCATCTCTAAAAGTTAGCATTTTGTTGTTTGGGACTCTCTTTGGGTTATGTGTTATTTGGTACTCATATGATATTTGGGTTTGAATGGCCTATTTTGTTAGTTGGGACCCTATTTTGTTAGTTGGGACTCTATTTTGTAATGTAAGCAAGCTTAGTATAATCGTGAAGGAACCTGTTGATTGGCACATTCGAATGTGACTAATATACCGGTGATATTTATAGTACATGTATTTTTATTTGACAGGTGCATATATGATGTATTGTTTAGTATTACATTAATAGGTGTATGCACATGTGCCTATTTGTACAAATTTTTGATTAAATTGCTGTTGATTTTTTCCCACTGTTTTTCCACTAAAAATGTAATCGTGAAATTTTTTCACTATTTACCCCTGTTCTGACTGCAGTGGGAAATTTTCCACCGTCAATGGCCCGGTGAGAAATTTTCTACTGCATTATTACAGTTGGAAATTTTTCACTGCATTGATGACAGTGGAAAATTCCCACTGTTTCAAGCACAGTGGGAAATTTTCCCACTTAAGTACACTTCGTAGGAAAATCTCGTGCGCGGAGCTACAGTGGGCGAAAAGTGGGAAATTGTCCCACCATATGTGCAAACAGTGGGAAGCTTTTCCTACCTCAATTTTTTCCACTGGCATTTGTAGTGGGAAAACAGTGGGAAATGGTTATTTCCCACTGAATATTTCTTATTTCCTACTGAATTTACAGTGGAAAAATCGTTGATTTTTGGTAGTATGTATATATGTACACGTATATATGTATATATATATGTGTGTGTGTGTGTGTGTGTGTGTGTGTGTGTGTGTGTGTGTGTGTGTGTATATGCATGTATATGTATATATATATATATATATAGATATATATATATATATATATATATATATATATATACTATATATATATTATATATATATTTATATATATATGTGTGTGTGTGTGTGTGTGTATAGATATAGATAATACAATACATACATACATCTATTACAATACATATATATATTATATATATATATCTAATTTTATGTGTGTGTGCGTGTGTGTTGTGTGTGTGTGTGTGTATATATATATTTCTATATTATATTATATATATATGTTTAGTGTATCTTTGTATATGTGTGTTTGTGTGTGTGTGTGTATATGTATATATTCTTTGTGTGTGTGGTGTTGTATCTCTCTCTCTCTCTCATCTCATCTCTCTCTCTCTCTCTCTCTCTCTCTATATATATAGTATTGTGTGTGTGTGTGTGTTGTGTGTGGGTGTGTTGTGTTGTGGTGTGTGTGTGTTGTGTGCGTGTCTATGTCTGTGTGTTATATGTATGTATGTATGTATTAGGTTAGATTGTATCTACATATATACTTATTCTATATATATTATATAATAGATATATATATATATTTGTATGTACTGTCTGTATGTGTGTGTGTGTGTGTATATATTATTATATAGATATATATTATATATATATATATACTATATATATATATATATATATCACTACAAGAAAAATGATTTTTTATAGCAATTTTATTGTAGCAAATTTAAATTTGCTATAGTAATCTAAAAGTAGTAAAATAATTGTAGCATATCTAATATTGCCACAAAAAGTTGAGTGTGTTGTGGCAATTAGCCAAAATTGGCACAAAAGACATTTATGTTTTTTAAAAAAGGGGTTAGTTTTAGAGGGAAATTTTTATCTAGTGAAAAGAATTCCCTCCTTGTTTTTTCTTTAATTTGTATTGTTAGAATGCTTTTAATATGTTTTTTAGCCCCCTTCTGCAGACCTAGGACGGCGTACGTGATGTATGGGTTGGGGTTAGCTCTAAACCCTATGTTGACGCCGAAAAGATGATATTTTTACAGTATCTTTCTGCCTAATTTATGCTCGAAATAATTGCAATTGTTAGGTTTTTATTTGATTTTATTTTGTTTTGTAGGTATCGAATAATTTGAGAAAAAGACGCGAAAAAAATGAAGGCAGGCTGAAAATTGAAGAATTGGGCCAAATTAATTCAAACCCGAACCAAGCAACAATAACAAAAACAAACCTAAAAAAAAATAAAAGAAGACAAAAATTAAAAAAGATAAAAGCCCAGTCACGCGCAATGCACGTGACCCGACCATATTCCCTCCCCCCTTTTCATCTTTCTCTCTCCTATCCTTGCTCTCAGCCCCATAACCCCTGAGCCCCTCTGCCCTGTTCTTCTTCTTCTTCATCAATCGCATAGCTCCGTAACCCCCTTCCCCTGCCTGGCTTTTCATCTCCTCCTCACAGCCTTTGGCTCTCTCTCTCCCTTCTTTACACCTAGAACCCGAAAAGACCGAGACTTTAATGGGAGGGAGTGATTACTGGTGCAATTGAAGACCCTTGGCTTTGAGAGCAGAAGGCGGTCATGGTTACAAAAAGGAGGTCGGGCAGCCACGATTTGCGGGGTATGCTAGGTTGTAGTTTAAATTGTTGATGTTTAGTTTAGTTAATTTGAAGTTTAGTTTTCAAGATTTTTAATTTTCTGGGAGTTAGGGTTCATGTTCGAATTTTTATTTGGCGTTTGATTTCGATTGCTGATAGAATCAATATCTTGCCATGTTCATGAACTATTGAAGCTTGGTGTTGTTTTTTTTTTTTTCCTGGTTCGATTGCAATTTTCTTCTCTGCATGCCATGTTCGAATGCCATGTTCGATTGCAATTTGAGTTGAAATTTTGCAATTTGGGTCTGGAATAATATTCAATCTGGGTTCAAGTTCGATATATTTCGTTGAATTCGAACCACTTTGTTCTCTGCTTTGATTTCGCACATTGCTGTTGTAAGTTTGGTTGCTTGGGCCTTTGGTTCATCTGAGTTATGCTCTACCTCTGTTCTTCCCTGTTTTCTGCGGCTGAATAGGATAGCTTTGTTACGTGTTTGCATTGAGTGTTGGGATGATAGTGTTCGAACTTGTTGGTACCAGACAATCCTTTTGGTGCTCGTATTTGAAATGTTCATTAATCGCTATTTCTAATTATTCATAAGGCTAGTTTCTCTCTCCTAGGTTTCGCCCGTCCTAATTATCGCATTTTAGCTTCAGGGATTTTGCTTCTGAGGAGTTAGATCGGTGATTCGACATTGTTTTTCTGGTTCATTCATCCCTTTTCAAATAATTTGTGAGTTCTTTATTTCCTATTCTCCGTTCATTCGTTCGTTCGTTCGTTTGTTGGATCGATGTTCGTTCATTCCTATATTTGGCTGTTTAACTCAGTATGAGTTGGATCCTGTCAAATTGATCAATCATTGGATCCTATATTTGGCTGTTTAACTAAATATTTAGTTGTTTCCTGTTCTTCGTTCGTTCGTTTGTGCATTCCTAGGATTTTGTTTAACTGAATATGAGTTGGATCTTGTCAAATTGATCAATCGACTTGCCGTTTCTTTGTTAGATACACTTGCAATTGGCGTTAATTATTTGCTTTATTGCAATGGGTTATTTCTATGTATGAACTATTGATTAAATGAATTATAATGGTTTGTCCTACTATGTGTTGATCCTTAATTGTATGTTAGCCATTGGGGCAGGAATTTCGAGAGTTTTTTTAGTCTATGACACTTGTCTTTGTGCTACAGAAGGCCGAAGCATTTACTTCTTTACGTATTGGTGCTTATAAGAGGTCTATGATACATGGGATTGACATGCTGTGGATAAACAGTAGGTTCTTGTTTAAACAATCAAGTTATGTAATTAGGAAAAGTAAACAAGCATCAATATTTTGATAGATAATAATAATTGACTCTATATATGTATTAATCAAGTTTTATCTCATATAGACAAATTGAATCTAGCAACTCTTCTCAACATCTATGCTCTTGTTAGTGGCTGTGCTTGTTAGTTTCAAATTTGTTAGTGTCAAATTTTGTCATAGTAGGCCACCCTTGCTATGCTTTTGATAATTAGTGGTTGTGCTCGTTGCTTATTATGACCCTGGATTCAGCTCATAAAAAGGGAGAATCATTGATAACTGTAGCGCCCCTAAATTCTATCATGAATGTAAACAATCAGAATGACATTCCATATACTTTTTTTTTTAATTTAGTTTTGCATGGCTAGTGATTGTATAAAATGTGCTTTTCTGTAAAGGTTTGACGAAGGAAACTAATATATGCTTCTAAAATCCTATTCTTTGAATTTTAATTTTCAATGCATTAATTTTGTTTTATGTAGGTGAGTAATCATTTTATATCTTAAGGTACAAGATGAATAGAGATCGAGGTTGGATGAATTGGAAGACTTATAAATGTAGGCAAAAGGGAGAATATATAAAAGGGGTCAATGAATTTCTTGACTTTGCATTTGCTAATGTGGCTAAGGAGGGAAAAATTAGATGTCCTTGTGTTAATTGTGACAATTATAATCATCTAAATTGAAAGACAGTTTTGCTTCATTTGATGAATGATGGAATCTTAAGAAACTACAATCCATGGGAATTTCATGGGGGAAAATGTGGTGTTGAAGAGCATAATCATGAAAGTGATGAGGATAATAATGATGCAGATGGGTCTATTGATCCAATAGAGCCAGGAGTTGCGGATGATATAGATGAGACTTTTGCCATGGTACATGACACGACAAATACTAGAGCTTTTAATATAATGGGTGAATTTGAAAGGTTAGGCGTTCCTAGCATTAGTGATTCACCTGAACTGCTTGCAAAATTTGGTAGGCTAGTTAGAGATGTTGAGAAAGAGCTATTTCCTAGTTGTGATAAATTTTCCAAGTTGGAGTTTATGATGCATCTTCTTCATAAAAAATGCCTTTGTGGGTGGAGTGACAAATCACTCACAATGATACTTGAGCTTTTGAAAAAGGCATTTGATTTTGATGATACTTTTTCGAAGAATGCTTATGAAGCCAGAAAATACACTCGAGAGTTGGGATTGAGTTATGTGAAGATTGAGGCTTGTAAGAATGATTGTATACTTTATTGGAGGGAGTATGAACATGCAGAAAAATGTCCTAAATGTGCTCATCCTAGGTGGAAGGATAAGAGGGAGGACGGTGATGACGGTGATGACGAAAGTGAGAAGAAGGGAAAGGGGAGGAATATTCCCTATGAGGTATTGCGTTATTTTCTTCTTAACCAAGATTACAGAGATTATTTATATCTGCCAAAACAGCATCCCACATGCGATGGCACAAGGATAAATGTCCCGATGATGGGATTTTGAGAACTTGCGAACTATGGCAAGACCTAAAAGGATCACAAGTGCACCCGGTGGCGTTTCCCGCAAGGACAACGTCAACGAGTATGAAATGCAACGGAAGGACAACGTCAATGAATATGAAAGGCAACGAGAGTTGAATATTCAGCAAAACAATCGAAAACTTCAGGAACTTGGAATATAAAGGACGATGCAAGCACCAAGAAGAGCCAAAGGAAGTATCCAACTATGTGGTGAGAAAAATTGTGAGGAAGAAGATGAGTATCATCCGACAGACGATGAAAGAGTGCAAGCAGAATGCGATGATGTTCCTTTTGACACTCAAAGAACTACTATGCGTACAACTTCATTGGAAAGGCAGGTTACTAGGATTAGATCAGGTAATTCAATAGTGAGCTTAGTAGAGACAAATCCTAGCTATTTGTGTCATTTTAATAGTGTGTGCTTATTTTGCTATTCTCTATAAATTCTCTATATTAGGTGACATGAGTAGGCCTGCAAGATCAAGTTCTGGATGTGATAATCAAGTGATACTTTCTTCGGGTAAACTATTAAATATAGGTTACATATGATATGCTTATGCGTTTATGAAATAAAATATTATTTGACCTTTGTAATTTTGTATGATAGGCGAAATAGTGCATGCTGAATTAAATGACCAAAGGAGCAATCAAGCGGCCAATTTCCACCCCCTATATTAGAGAGCCAAGGGCCCAGGACAAGATCATCTTATTTACATAGGGAAAATGATTCAAATTACTCCCATGATAGAGGTGAGGAAGCAAACTCTCTTTCTTTCACGCACACCTATGGATTCCTAAATCTCATACATTTATATAATCTTGGAGTTTGAATTACAAATGTAGGTACATTTATGGACAACATTACACATCACAACACTGAGGATGATACCCAAATTAACTCATTTGAGCATAAAGGTTTGTCATGTTTTTATCTGCAATAATATATACGGTCTTGTTTTCACTATATTTATGTTATTTGTATTCCAGCTCCCTCACCTAGATGTGGGAAAACAAAATGTCAAAAATGGAGAAGGAAAAGGGAGGCAGATCAAAGGCCAGTGGATATTGAAATCCCACCAGAGTTTATGCGTGTTGTCGGTTACAATAGCACTCAATTCATTAGTGAGGCTAGCCACTTGATGAAACAATGCATGCCATTGGATGTTAAGAAATGGGGTCATATACATGTAGATAAGAAAAGAAAATTCTTGATGAAGCTGAAGGTTTTCACGCTAAGTCTAACATTATCCATCGTTAACCCCCACCCCTTTTTTTCGTTATTAACATTTTCTACTATATATGTAGGATATGTTTAAATTGCCTGAAGGTTGTCATGCGGAAAGGGCAATTGAGCGGCGTTGCAAGGTTTGGTATAGGAAATGGCGCTATGACTTAAAGCAAAAAGCATACAATGACTATGCTACTGTTGCCGATAGGCGTGCAAATCCACCCAAGGAAGTTGATCCAGAACAATGGAAATGGTTAGTCAATTATTGGGATAGTGAGAAGTTCAGGGTAAGTTGAATGCTCTATTTTTTACTACCTCACAAATCATTGGATCATGTTGTATTATTGTTATCTGAACATAAAACAACTATGATTGTTTACTTATTTTTTCTATTTCTGTTGGTAATCCTAGCGCCGCAGTGAGATAAATACTAAAAGTCAGAAATCTCGAAAAATGTTAGCAAAAGTTGGGACCAAATCAATTGCTAGTACTTTCTACGAGATGGTAACTAATGTTTGTTGTTGTTTGATACTAGTACTATTGAATATTAATTGTGTTTGTGGCTTAACATACGATTTTCTTACATGAATTCAGTTGCAGAAACCAATGGCTGTGTGTAACGATTCAAATGCAGAGTCTCAATTACAAATTGAAGAGGAAGAACCATATTATTTACAATTATGGAAGATTTAAAGAAAGAAGAAAGATGGGACTTGGTCAGATGAGCTAGCAGAGAAGGCGTACACGGATCTTCAAGAATTACATCAAAAACAACTAGATGAGCACGGACTGGACAACCTCACTCCCCAAGAGGCCTTCAGTCGTGTCTTATAGCATCGCAAAGGATCACATCACCAAAGGGGCATGGGTCAAGGGGTGTTATCGTTTTCTACTTACCAAAAGAAGGTCATACTTGAAATTGATATCCAAGAGAGGATTGAAACTGAAGTTAATAGGCGAGTTGCTCAAATTTACGAGTCTTATGAAGCACGCTTTCGTGCTCTAGAGGAAAGACTAGGTCCTTCAAATGCACAGGTTAGTGTCAACAACATTGTAGACATTCTTATTTTTTTGGAAAGTAATCACTGTAGTTTAAATATAACTAATTGACTTGATCAGCTTGGCCTATAGGTGCAATCAAGTGGATCATCC